>JAOWBN010008917.1:0-11061 GCA_028565015.1 Pinguicula moranensis | reverse complement strand
TATTGATTGCCCTATTTCATCTTTATTTTTATCGATCTAAATGTATTGATTGAATTCTAATCACTTTCTTCACCACGGTTGTGTTCAAGTGAATTTAGGTGTTGATTAAGGTGCTCCCCCTACTTTTGTTTCTGTTTTCAAAGATTGTTAACGATTTTCTGCTGGGGTCAGATTTGATCGAACTGTCCGATCGACACTCTCCGTAGATCGATTATTTTAAAAATTTTGAGGGCGTGTTCGTAGTTCAGTGATCTACAATCTGAAAGATTGGATATTTATAACACCTATCTAGCTATTAATCTTTGCCGTGAACAGTAGTTAATGGATAATTTGACTAATTAGTTAATGATTTTGATATATGTAATAATGTTATAAGTAATTATTAATATTGTTATTTTTTATTATCCTTTTTTATGTATTCAACATAACATTTTCTTAAGAAATTGCTTTGTTTAGAGTATGAAATCATTTATTTATGTTGTTAGATAATAATGGTGATAAATTGAATAATTACTTAATAATATTGATAGATGGAATAATGTTGATAATAATTTATTTATTATAATTGTTAAAAGCTAATATTAATGAAATTTGTATATAATTATTGACTGTTATTTAAAAATTTATTATAAATATTAATTATTTATTTAAAATTCAATTATTTAAATATAAATTCTTTGAAAATCTATTTAATCTAAAATGGGTAGTGTTAACTCTAACCTCCAGACTTCAGCCCGGTGTTCTGATAGGATCGAATTCTGTTCTGGGCCTGTGAAAAACGATCGATCCAATCCATCGTTGTTTGAATCCCAAATGGGCCTGCATTGCATTACAAGTGAGATAAAGATGTCTGGCTGGATCTGAGGAATTGATGCACATGGTTGCATGTGGGCTTCCAAATGTTGTTTTGATATTTTCTCTTCACATGCCCAACAGGCCAACCTCATCTCCATAAAATTGGATCGGAGCGGAAGGAAGGTATCAGAATTAGGCACAGTTTCACATTTACTGCACCATTCCCATCTCGACCAATTTAAGAAATCAGACAATCAGATTTTTCAGTGTTAAAATCGATCGACCAAGATGTGAATCCTGAATTTTGTGCTCTGTAGGATAGGAGGTGTATTTACTATGGACATTCATGACTTAATACATCGCACTAGGCTACCCTGGGAAGAAAACAAAGAGAAAATAGCTTCAGATCCAGTATAGAATTTCCCTGCAAATTAATAAAGTATTGTGGGAATTCTGACGAGTTTAATGAAGCATCCGCATGTGATGCTGCTGCACAACAGTCGTCAACACCTCCCACCACTTGCAATTTCCAACTCCTGCAGAAGCTACTATAAATTGACCCACTATCCAACAAATGCACATCACATGATAAGAAGAAAACACAGTCCCCATTTTTTTCTTCTGTTTGCGAGATGGAGTATTACATGGATGAGAAGTGGCAGATATGGAGGGACGACAACGGCAGAAATGGGAATTCCTCCGGCAAGTCGACTCTATCGAGGAGCATGTCGCAAAGGAGCTCGACAGTGTCTCACTTACGAAGAAGTTTATCACACAAGAACTCTTTTAATTTATCAAGGAGCTCTTCCCAGAAGAGTACTGGTGCCAATGCCAAGTCAGCGTCTCTTTCGAGAACTTCGTCTCAAAAGTGTGTCGAGTTCACGCGGAAGTGCAGCAGTCTGGCCAAGGAGCAGAGAGCTAGACTCTACATTGTGAAGAGATGCATCAGCATGCTGGTTAGGTGGAAGAAGAATGTAGATTCTTGAGAAGAATGCTGGACACTCATCTCTATGCAGCTGCAGTCAATAATGTAATCTGGGGGTGTGCAAGATGGATTGTGGGTTCCTTTCAGATCTCCAGTATAACTAGATTCAAATCAAATGGGTAAGTTTGCAAAGGAGTTCCACATCATTCGATGTAGCTAGGAATAAGATCAGTGAGATATATATTACTTGTTTCTAGGAGCATATACTAGGATGCGATGGATTCCTTCCAGTCGTTCAATCCATGTTTAGCGTACGACTCGATACTGCCATCTTCAAAAACCATTAGATCTTCATATTTACCAACAATGGTAGCATATAATCAACAAAAGCAATCCGGTTCTAAGATGAAGAATCTGAAGTAGTTTTGTGACGTTAATATATTTTCGTAATATGATCAAATTTTAGCTTTTACCTGACGAGGAGCACGGAAGATGATACCAAGTTCATCAAGTTTGCGAATTCCTCCTCGACGGTAACATGCTTCGTTCAGTTTTGTCTCTGCTCCAAGTTACCCGCACAATCATGAATAGCTTGCAATTAGTGCAGTTCAATGCTTTTCATCCTTGCCACGATATGTACTTGAATTATTTAACCTGCAGAAATTCTTAAATAGATAAAACCAAGTTTCTACAAGCTGATCTGTTTTCATCCTCACTGAATCAAGAAAACTCAGTCAAAAACTCTTCTGAAATAGCCCAACAATCTGTTTCGTGTTCTAAACCATACATGAAAATGTTCCATGTTTGAGCCGAATGGCACCAAATGTCCCCAGTGATGTTGCATTTACCCAACATGCAAGCAGGTTAGGCAAGGCCACATATCTTGTGCTTTGAAGAAGAACCAGAGTGAGGTCTGAAAAGGATATGTTTCCAGGAAGAAATGCAAGCTTGCCAAAGTTTCAGAATCTAATAAGCTTAAGGAACCACAACCGCTCCATTTCATTTCCAGATCCACTATCAAATGCCAACAACATTTCATGCAACTGGGGAAAAAAATAACTGAAGAACTCAGTTTGGTACATCAGTATTAAAAACTGTGCAGGATGGTTTTAAACCCAACTTTGTCAATACAGCAAGAAGACTTTGAGCCTCTTCCTGTTTCCGATCATCCTGAAGAACTTGGATGGCCAGTACGAAACTAGCTACATTGGGCATCATCCTTTTCTCCATCATCTCCCTCAGCAGCTTCAAAGTTTCATAGGAGCTGCTTTCTCTGCAATACCCAGAGATCATAGTGTTGTATATCACGTCATTGGGTTTAACTTTCATCTCAACCATCACTTTACACAATTTTGATGCTTCTTTCAGATTTCCCTGATTACACCAACCATTTATCAAGGCACCATAAGTGCAAACATCTACCACCAAGTTAAGACTCTTCATGCGGGAAAAAAGTTGGAGGGCCTTCTCCATGTTGTTGCACTTGGCAAAGAAATCGATTAAAATTGTATACGTAATTTTTGAAGGAGGAGTACCTCTCTCATCCATCTCATGGACAAGATCCAAAACCTTAGATGAGTTACCACTTCTAGAACATCCTGCAACCAGAACGTTATAGGTTATCACTGTTGGAGCTATTCCACAGGACTTCATTTGATCAAACAAGGTTAAAGCTTTATCCAGCATCCCAACACGACAGTGTCCACCGATCAAGTGATTGTAAGTAATTGCGTTAGGCCTCAAATCATATCTGTTCATCTCACTCACTAGTCTGTTTGCATATTTGAATCTCCCCTGCCGGCACAATCCATCAATTAAGATGTTGTATGTCACAATGTTTGGCGTCACCCCACACTCACGCATTTCAACAAAAAGTTTGAACGCTTTGTGCATTTCGCCATCATCACAATAGGCATTCAGCACCGTGTTATAGGTATGCAAGTCAGGCAAAATGCCTTCTTTCTTCATCCCCTCATAAAGCTCAAATCCATTTTTCTTCAGACCATTCCTGAAAAATCCATTTATTAAAACAGTATAAGTATACTGATTGGCAGACAAGCCCACATTTCCCATTTCTTCAAACAAAAGTTTCGCCTTTTCCACCTCGCCTTTCATAAAGCAAGCATCAATCAGTGTAGTATACACAACAACGTTCGGATTCAAGCCCATTTTACCCATACCACTCAAAATCTGAAAGCCTCTATCTAAATCCCCATTCTGGCGACAACCCGTCATCAAAATCCCGAAGGTGTATATATCCAATTCCACTGTTCCCTTGTTTTTCTCAAAACCCTGCCAAGCCTTTTCAAACTCATTGCCTTTTATAAGACACTTTAACAAAGTGTTGAAAAGATTCGGTTTTGGCACTAGACCTTTATCAATCATTTCTTCAAACAGCAAAAGTGCTTCTTCCACAGGCAACTGCGCTTTGACGTGGGCGCCAATAAGTGTTTCATAAACGAGAGCAGGATTAAAATTCATACCATCCTGCGTCAAATAAGGGAGAAGGGATGAGGTCGTAAATAACGATGAAGTAGTTTTACCCGATATCAATTGCAAAACGACAGACTGGGCGCCGCGGAGCATATTAAATGAGAGGAGGTGGTGGATGATCACAGATACGGACATGGGAGCATGCTGGAGATTGTGATGTGCCGAGGAAGTGAAGAGGGAGAGCGCTTCCAGTGGCGGAGACTTGAGCATTCTGGAAAGGAGAGGAAGGGCTTGATTTTTGCCTGCAGACATTTTCAGAACAGCTTGGGTTGTGGGGATATTCCGTTCTAGTTGCCGAGCTCAGTCCTTTCGTTTCCGCATTCCGCGTGGGCGGCAGTGCTGAAAAAGTTGAATCAACAGACCTAATTATGTTGCAGGCTTGCAGCCTGCAGGCTGCAGGTGCAGCACATCAAAAGCAAACACCGAAAATTCAAAGCTTTTATGATTCTTAATTGAGAAAGAATATAACTAAAAATTGAAATAAAATAAGGAACTTGGCTTACAAATTATACAAAAAGGAGGCAGATTGGCGGAGAAAAATGTTCATTAGCAACATTGCGGAAGATCAGCCGGCGGAGGGTGCAACTTCTGGTTCGGCAACTTTCCGTCCAACACGATCCATGCCATCCTCAGATCTCAAGCCCCAACTCAGGTGGACCTCAATATCACTGTACATGAACCAAACACCTAATACATGAAACATTTCTTTTGACCAGTCAGAATTCGGCTAAAACTAATGTTAGTGTCTCTATTAGCAAAGCGCAAAAACTAAATTATCTGCCCGGAATCTTATGGCGGTCCATCCACCAAACGGCACGCCAACGGTGTTTCTCTCGACAGGATCCACAAGATTGAACTTGGGCGGGTCGTTTTTTGGGGTCGAAGTTTCCGAATCCCTGGCCAACCACATAAAAATTGTACCCGTTGAGGTGTAGCGGGTGGCTCTCCGCCCCGAGAATACGGGTGTCCTGCAGCACTAGCTCCACGGTGGTGTTGAACGGACGTACCACCAATTTCGTTCCGTTGGCTACGTCCGTGTTGTTTGGAGGGTTGCCTGTGTAGTTGAATGGGATAAGTGAGGCACTTGGGAAATCAGTGGTGTAAACCGCGTTGGACTTGCTGAAAAAGAAGGCTTGGAGCATTGCTGTTGTGGGGGTTGTAAGGAGATGTTGTTGATAGAGGCTGCTAATTTCGTGCCATTGGGGCCCTGACAGGTTTGGTTCTTGGGGCAGAGGTTGGTACCCAAACCCACCGTGAAGAAGTTTTTGTCGACTTTCTGAGGGACGTTTGCAGGGAACTGAGCGCTTGCCAGGCTGTGGAATTCGCAGGAGAATTTCGTGACAAAAGATGTCCCGTTGAACGGCGGGAGAGGCGGGATGGGATCTGAAGGTTAGTGACTGTAGTGTTTTGCGGTGATATATTTGGAATGGAAGTTTGTATTCAAGAATTGCAAAAACAGTGGTGCTGTCGAATGTAGCAGGGCCAGCGGAATAAGGCCTGGCTACCATCAAGAATGTGGTTTGTTTCTGGTTAGTCTTTGTCTTGAGAAGAACATTGGTGGTGGGTTGGCTCGTCTTCTTTCTCCGAAACTCCAAACCGCCCTCATCAGCTCAACTTGTTTTTGTTTTCTTGCTTTCTTATTAGGTCATTCTACCGGTTTTATTTATTTTTTCTCATTTCAAAACTTAATTTGAAGAAATTACCTTGGTGCAAAGTTTGATTTTATCGGTAAATTGTTTACCAATATATGCTGACACTATGGTCTGGTTGCGTACAGGAAATTGACATGAAAATTTTTCTTGAATCGAGCTTTCGCACAGGATCAGTATGGGAATTATGTTATTCAGGTTTGTGAAATTTCTGTTCCGGAAATTTTATGTTCTAGTGGCAGGATTAAAAACTTGCTATAGTGTGGAAGGAAGTTTTGGAAATCCATGTTAAGTCAGATTTCTGTTTTTGATAATTGAATCGAGAAACATTGTGCATTGCTGCGCAAGAACCATACCTCTTGTTTCGCTTATGTTAAATGTCGCATATTCTGTTTATTATGACTACTTTTTAGGTACTTTTACAGTTTACTTGAATCCATGGCACTCGTGAGCCTTCAACATGGGTCCCCAGAAATGTGTCATGCTATGTTATTTGCCGAGGAATGGATACACAATTCATGTAAATCATGGCTCTGAAGTTATGCCTTCTCATATTTGAGCTACTGTGATTTATGGTAGGAGAAAAGCTTGAAAAAATTTGATGTTGCTAGTTACTGGAAATGGCAATCCTCATGAATGCCCTGACATTTTCTGGTGTAACCAAATTTTGCTTGTGCCTGAACAGCCATATTGTCTGTTGAATAGCCAGTCATTAACAGGTTGTTACAGCATTTAACACAGGTAGGGAATGCCATCGAAGATGATTAATTCATTTTGTAATCTTCCGTAGAATGTGCTGGAGCATGGAAAGCCACACAAGCGGTCTACCATAATTCAAGAATCAGCCGGAAAGATTGTTCAAATGAGCCAGCAGAAGTATGCATCAAATGTTGTTGAGAAATGCTTAGCTTTTGGTGATCAAGTGAACGGCAGCTTTTGGTAAGCGAGATGCTTGGAACAACTGATGAGAATGAGCCTCTTCAGGTTAGCTATGCCCTTTCCAAGAACAGAAAATTCTGATTAAAGTTTCAGATACAACTTCCTCGAATATTCTCTGTTTTTGTTTTTGAATCATGCTATACCTGACAATGTTATGAACAGAATCCATAAATTTGTTTACATTATGCAAAGGCAAACATCAGCGTTTATATGATATATTTATATATTCCTTGAATGAGATTTTGTTTTTTGCTCAGTAAAATTTCGATGAGATAACCACACCAAGTGGAAAATGCCCAAGCTTGTTGATGCTTTGAAGACAATCGTTTTTATAGATAGTGCTCTGTTATTTCTATTCAATTGTTTTCTGTTCGTACCTGTTAATGCTACCAGAATAACGTTTGTCAAATGTTTCTCTGCGAGCAGGCCATGATGAAAGATCAATTTGTAAATTATATTGTACAGAAGGTGCTCGAGACTTGTAGCGACCAGCACCGCGAGCTGATCTTATCAAGAATAAAAGTTCATCTGAATGCACTCAAGAAGTACACTTATGGGAAGCATATAGTGGGTCGTGTGGAAAAACTTGTTACCGCTGGGGGTAAGTAGATAAATTGCTCTGAATTTTGTAAGCGCCTCTCTTGTTTCTATTTCCAGATTCAAAATATTAAGATTGGCCTTGCCATTTTAATGGATCTTTCTACTTCTCTTTATTTCCGTTGATCTATAGTATCCCTACCCATCATTTGATTTTCTTCCCAGCATTGTGAACTTGAACTTAATATCTTTTGTCTGTGCATTGGCAGAAAGGAGAATGGCTGCTGAGTCCCTGAATCGGTTTAGAATCCCTGTTAGAAAATTGTACAGCTAACCGAGGCTAGTTTGGGCTACCTCTCGTTCCTTTTCCTTAACAAAGTGATTGCAAATAATGAAGTTGTTGCCTGTACTAAAGCGTGCACATTCTGTAGCCTAAGTTGATGTATACATAGAGCCAGTAGCAAGAGGAGCCAGATTGTTCCTATTGCTGCCGGTGATGAGATTGATAAAAGAACCATAATGACCGAGGAGAGGATGCACTGTAACATGAAAAGGCAGGGCCAAATTCGTGTACAAATCATGGGATGTGTTGAAGAGTAGTTTTTCTTGTTAATACCCAGGTTATGGTGGTTTAACGGCTTTCTTAAGGATACTTCCTCGGAGGTTTGTTATTTTCATGCACTGATTTCTGATTTTTCCATCTGCTGTTAAATTTTGTAACCCAAACCTGGAAGGAACTTTTGAAATGATTTAATGCGTAAAATGCATATATATACTGAGCATTATGTCTTTGTATCCCATTAGTTAGATCCCAATAATTCCGAATCATCGTTATTTAAAAAAAAAGTTTCCAAGTTAAATTTTGTTACTGATCATCAGTCTGCAACTTTTCATGTATTTAGACCCTATACTATACAGATACTAATAGTTCATACTTTTTTTTTCGGTAGGCAAAATTAACAGACGAGTCTGCATCACGGACCCTACTTAGGTATCCGGGGACGGCAGGGCAACACGTTGCCAACCCGATTCATACCCGACTAATCTCAGGAGTGACCTTGTAGAATTGGAGCCCAACGGGTCTCGAACCCTACACCTCTTGGCATGCCAGGAGGTTACAAGATCTACCGCGCTGTCTACTAATTGTTCATACTTGTGTTAAGAGTCAAACCAACAATATGAGGTTTCTCACTCCACCGAATGGAAGGAGTCAACGTGTTACCTTCGTATTCACTTTGAAACCGATATTCTATTTCTGTGTACATAAATACATATCCGCTTGCTATCCACAAGATTTTTCTTCTGCTTTTGCTAACTTCCTTAATAGTAACTAAGAATCGTTACACAAGAATGATTTCGGGATCCCATCACAGGGTCAATGATACCAACTATTTTTAAGGAATTTGTTGATTGTATGATACAGTGACAAGAACAAGTGTGGAGAAAAGGAAATGCAAAATTTTAGAGAGAAAATATAGATATGGAGGTCAGTAAATCCAGTTACTGTATTTAATTACCCCAACCGCACTTGTGTACCTGCTTGCGCTGCGCTATATCATTTTTCCTTTTTCTCTCCCTCGTTTGCATAGCATATTTGGTAGTTGAAAAACAAAACCCTAAAGAGTGTTCTATGCAAGAAAAATTCGCCGCCAGATTGATCTTTTCTTCTCTTATATAACATGTGACCTTCCAGTCACATACTTCTCTTGTTCTTTTACATAAACTGGAACCCAACTGGGACAGCTTTGTTCCTATGTCTCGCTTGTTTTTTCAGAACGATCTTATAGCTGATGTCTCTTAATATTCAGTTGAAGGATCACGACTATTTCGTAAAGTCTCAATCTTTATGCGTCTGAGACTCGCGGTATCGTGAAACTGATGTTTCCTTTGTGTTTGATCGTGTCGTTTCTGTGATTTCTTTCATCTTTTAGAGCTGAGGTTTCCAAAAACTTGATTGTCAAAGTTTTGATTGGTATGGCTCTGAAGGTTAATTTTTCAATATAAGGGCTTTATCTTCTGTCAGGTTTAGAGAGGTAGAGTTATAGTCTTGGTAGCTCCATAGGGTTTCTGGTTGGCCTCTTTTGAGGTGTTAATTTAAGCTCCCATTTTATTGTGGAATGAACAGAGAATAGTTGGGGGCACTATTTTTGTTAATAATCATGCTATCTGAATTGGGAAGGAGGCCGATAATTGGGAATAATGAAAAATCATTTGGAGATGATTTTGAGAACGAGATTGGTTTTTTGCTCCGTGAACAGAGGAGGCAAGAGGCTGACGATTGTGAAAGGGAGCTGAATTTATATAGGAGTGGATCAGCTCCACCGACAGTAGAGGGTTCCTTGAGTGCTGTTGGTGGTTTGTTCAGCCAAGGAGCTGGTGGTGGAGCTGGAACTGTTGGCTCGCATTTTCCTGAGTTCGCTAGAAACAAAATTGACAATGGTTTCTTATCCGAGGAAGAGCTGAGGTCTGATCCATCATATCTATCTTACTATTACTCAAATATCAATCTGAACCCCAGGCTGCCACCACCTCTTTTGTCGAAGGAGGATTGGAGGTTCGCTCAGAGGCTACAAGGAGGTAGTTCTGCTATTGGGGATAGGAGAAAGGTGAACAGAAATGACACTGGGAATAGCGGGAGAACTCCATATCAAATGCCTCCTGGTTTTAATTCAAGGAAGCATGACAGTGAGAATGAGGACAAAATGCAGGGCACAATTGAGTGGGGTGCTGATGGACTTATTGGTCTACCGGGATTTGGTCTAGGTGGAAAGCAGAAGAGTTTTGCAGCAATATTCCGGGTCTGTAACTCAGTTATAATATGGTGCATTTTACTAGTGTTTGTTGTTTTAGTTTCGTTTCTTATTTGTTCCTCCAAGGTAATAATGTTGTATTCTGATATGTGCTTTTAAAAGCTATTTTTGAAGGTATTAATGTTGTGTTTTGATGTAAACATTTTCTTTGTATAAATTACATGATCCTGCACATTTTTTTGGACCTTATATTATTAAGGTTGCAATAGCTTACTGGCCTAAAATGCTCCCCATATGTCAAATTGACCTATTTTATCATGCAGCACAAACTCGTGGAATATGTGGTTATTTCATATCCCTTATATGCATTTGTATGACCATGGAACTTGAAAACAATTGAGTTAGTATTCCCCCTTGTGGAAGTTTACCGATTTAAAGTTAATCATTTCCTTCCTTTGCCGATATAATATGACCTCTGTATGCATTCGCAATGGTACCAGAGACTGAATGTTTATACTGTCCTTTCTTTGAATTTCTGAAAATCAAATTTTATTGCAGTCTATGATGATGTGGATAATAGACTTGATGTTATATTTCTAACATGCCTGTTCTGGGCAAGGGTATCATCCTCCATACATGACACTCTTACGCTCTTCATGTGTGAGCAGGACGACCTGGACCACTCTACTCCTGTTTCTGTGCATCCTTCACGCCCAGCTAGCAGGAATGCTTTTGATGAGAATGCCAACGTTTTGGGGTCAGCAGAGGCGGAGTTGGCCAATCTTCATCATGAATTTACACCTGCTGACATGTTGCACACTTCTTCTAATTCTCATGGCTCATCATTTGCTCAACTTACCGGGCCACCTACATCTTATTCTTATGCTGCTGCTTTGGGTGCTTCCTTATCAAGAAGCTCAACTCCTGATCCCCAACGCATTGCACGGGTTCCTAGCCCATGCCCAACACCTAT
>JAOWBN010008906.1:0-11063 GCA_028565015.1 Pinguicula moranensis | reverse complement strand
GTCACTGCCAAACTCGCTTCCTCTAACTTCCTTTTTTTGGCGAAATCAGGTCTGCACTCTTCTACAACAGTATGATCTCCTCACCTATGTCGATGACACCAAACCAGAACCCCCTAAACTTGACCCTATTGATCCTTCCAAACTTTAACCTAGAACACCTCTGCTAGAAACCCATAGATCAATGGCTTTATTCCCTTCTCATCTCTTCCCTCGCTGATGCTGCTTTTGGTGTTCTCCATGGCCAAACCACTGCTCACGCCGTCTAGGCCACGTTGGAGGCCGAATTTAGTAGCTCTGGCCCCTCCTAAGAACTTGGCCTTCGTGATGCTCTTCAACAACTTAATCGTGGCCATCTTTCTATCAAGGATTACTCCTTCCAGTTCTTCTCATTATGTGCCCAGCTTGCCGCTCTTCGCCGCCCCATCTCATCATTGGATCAAAGTCATTGGTTTTTGCGGGGTCTTGGCGTTGATTTCGCTGCCTATGTTGGATATCAGCTCTCTCATGATCCCCTCCCTTCAGTTTGTGAGATTATATCCCGGGCCAAAAATTTTCATGCCTTATATCATCGGACTGTCGCCAACACTGGATCCCCGGCACTTGCCTTCAAGGCAGTTTCCCCTCCCTCTCTTCCTCATGCTTCTGTTGATTCATCTTCTTCCTCTCTTCATCCCATTTTTAGAAACCGTTCAGAACCCCATCTCTCCACCCCTTTTTCTTCTTCGGCTTTCTCAAGACCCACAACTCCGTATACACCGCCTCTCGCTCCTATACCTTCCCCATCCCTATCTGTGTCTGCTTGAACACCTCCAGCTTTGCCGTCCATCAATTTTGAGTCCCCGCATGGTCGTGGTAGGGGTAGAGGATATCAGGAACCTCGATGTCAAATTTGTGGAGAATATGGACATTACGCCGACAACTGTCGGTCGCACTATTCTTCTCTGAATTTTCTAGCACGGCGGCTTAGGTTCACATTGTTATCGTCTCTCCGGTCGGTCATCGTACTAATATAGGGATCGAGCGGTTTTGGGATTTCTCAACTCAGTTCGGACATGGGCAGTTTCCTTCTCCTCATGGGACCGTCCCTTATTTATGGCCTTGTGGACTTACTGCACCGACTGGGCCTCCTGGGCTGCATGGGCCACATGGGACAATTCCTAGACACACCGTGCAACATGCCCCCTCTTTCATTTGGCCGTCTGGTCACAACCTTCTTTCCTCAATAGGCCAATTTTCTGCTTCTGGGCCTCCATACTATTTAGCAACCAGCCAAGCTTCCTATGGCGGGTAGTTTTATGGTGGACAGCCCACTAGCGGGTTTTGTCCCGCGGCCTATCATGCAGTATTGTAGCAGCCATGACTTCATGCCCCCGGGACAATTTTTGTCTCCGGCTCTACTCCTACCCTTTGGTTTGTTGGCCCCCAGGTACTGGTCCTCCTTCGCTGGGCACTTTTCCTGGACTCTCTCCATTTTTTCCTGCTCCAGTTGCTAATGGTCCTCCTATATCTGATTGGTATATGGATACTGGTGCCTCTACTCATATGATCTCCTCCACTGTTGCTCTTGATCAGATTATTCGTTATTCAGGTCTAGCTTGCGTCATTGTGGGCAATGGTGCCCCGTTACTGATACCCATGGTGGCTCTGTTTCTACCGATTCCTTGTCCTTACTTGATGTACTTGTTGTTCCCTCCCTCACTAAAAATCTTTTATCCATTAGAAAATTAACCTCTGATTTTTTTCTTGCTATTACCTTCACTGATCAGTATTTTGTCATTTAGAGTCATCACACGGACAGGTGGTGGCCACCGGCTGGCGTGATGGAGGCTTGTATATACTTGAACGCAACATTCCTGCTTTTGTATCATCTCTTTTGGTCTGTAACCTTCATAGTATATTTGATTTATGGCATGTTAGACTCGGTCATACTACATCTCATGTTGTATCTTTGTTAGGTCGACATGGTCGTATTGTACTTATGTATTCTCCTCCTTCCTCTTATTTTTGTGTATCATGTGAAATGTCCAAAATTCACCGTATACCTTTCGTAATGAAAATCCTGCCTCTCGGCCTCTTGCATTTGTCCATTGTGATCTTTGGGGACCGTCTCCTGTTTTGTCCCTCCATGGTTATCGTTATTATGTGATATTTGTTGATGATTTTACCCGTTTTACTTGGTTTTATCCACTGCGTCATAAATCTAAATTATTTGATACGTGTATTCATTTCCAAACCTTTGTCAAAAAATAACATTCTGGGTCCATTCAAAGATTTCAAAGTGACGATGGTACTGAATTCACCAATCATCATTTTCAAAATCATATACCTCTGTCCAAAATGGTCACACTGAGCGCAAGCATCATCATCTCACTGAGATGGGTCTTACTCTTTTGTTTCACTCACACACTCCTCTCCCCTGCTTACATCATCAACTTGTTGCCATCATCTCTTCTTGCAGGTATTTCTCCCTTTGAGCTTCTTTATGGCCTTTCCCCTCGGTACAATCACTTTCACCCCTTTGGTTGTCGGGTCTTTTCTTGTCTGCGTAACTACTCTCCTCACAAACTTACCCCTCGCAGTCTCCCTTATATCTTTCTTGGCTACAACTCCTCTTACAAAGACTTTCGTTGTCTTGATCCATACACCTCTCGTATCTATATTTCTCGACATGCTCGCTTTGACGAGCTTTCCTTTCCCTTCCATTCCTCTACTCCTCTCTCTTCTCTCTCTGATCTTGATATCTCAGTCTTTCTTGAGCTTCATGAGTCTTCCTCCCCTTCTTCTCCTTCTCCTCCTCCCTGCTCTATGTGTCCTCCTCCTTCATCTCCTTCAGTCCTCTCTTCCTCTGATATGCCTTCCTCCTCCACACTTTGGCTCCTTCTACCTCTGTTGATCCCTTAAATGCTCCTCCCTCATTATCCCCTCCTTCTATCTCTAGAGATACTTCTCCCCTTGCTCTCCCCCCTTCTTCTTTGGATACCACTCCTTCCTCCTTTGTTCTCTCGACTGTCCTTGGCTTTCATCCTATGATTACTCATGCCAAATTTGGTGTGCTCCGTCCTCGCCTCATTGCTGATTATTGTCATATTATTCCAACTGGTTTTCTCACTTCTCGTTTGGCTTCTACTGAGCCTCGTGGGTTTCATTCTACTGCCAAGAACCCTGCTTGGATCTCTGCTATGGATGAGAAGATAGTTGTTCTTCATCAAAATGCGACTTGGGATCTATGGATCGTCCTCCTCAAGTTAACGTCGTTGGTTCATCAAAATGGCTCTATGGATCATCTCAAGGCTCGTCTGGTTGCTTGTGGCTTCATACAAGTCCCTGGTCTTGACTATTTTGATACATTTAGCCATGTTGTCAAAGCTGTCACTATTCGTAGTGTTCTCTCTTTTGCCACTTCCCGTGGTTGATCACTCCGTCAATTGGATGTGAAAAATGCATTTCTAAATGGTTTTTTCACTGAGGATGTCTTCATGGACCAGCCCCGGGCTATGTTAATACTATGTTCCCTGATATGTTTGTCATCTAAAAAAAACTCTCTATGGTCTCAAGCAGGCTCCCTGTGCCTGGTTTGAGCAATTCAACAACTTTTTAGGTACTTTGGATTTCACCTGCAGCTGTGCTGATACATCTTTCTTTATTTTTGCTCGTGATTCTGCTAGCATCTATCTACTTCTCTATGTGGATGACATCATTGTTACTGGAAGCAGTTCTGCTCTTCTGAATCGCATTATTCGTTGCTTGCATACAGAGTTTGCTCTAAAGGATCTTGGCTCTCTTACCTATTTTCTTTGTCTAGAGACTTCTTCTACTCCTAATGGTCTTTTTATTATTCAGCTCAAATATGCTCGTGATATTCTTGCTCGAGCTCAGCTTCTGGACAGTCGACCTACTAGTACACCGATGATTGTCTCTCAGTATCTCTCTTCAGATGGTGATCCTCTTGCTGATCCCACTATGTACTGCTCTCTTGTCGGTGTTATTCAGTATCTCACCATTACTCACCCCGATTTATCTTATGCGGTTAATTCTGTTAGTCAATACATGCGTGCTCCAGCTGATCTTACCTGCAGGCTATCAATCGTATTCTTTGTTATGTTCGAGGTACTCTCTCTATGGGGATACGCTTCAATGCCACTTCATCTTTCAGTTCTGTGCTTGCTTACTCTGATGCTGATTGGGATGGCTATCCTGATACTCATCGCTCCACTTCTGGGTTTGCTATTTTTCTTGGTGACAACTTAGTTTTTTGGAGTGCCAAAAAGGAGTTCACTGTTTCCCGCTCTACTTGTGAGTCCGAATATTGAGTTCTTGCTATTGTTTTTGCTGAGGTTCTTTGGCTCCAACATCTTTTCATGATCTTGGTGTTATTATTTCTCATTAACCAGTGCTCTTGTGTGACAACAAAAGTGTCATTTTTCTTAGTACCAACCCCGTTTCTCATAAGCGGGCCAAGCATGTGGAACTGGATTATCACTTTATTCGCAAACAGGTTTTTGCGGGTACTCTACAGCCGTATTTTGTTCCTTGTTAGTATCAAATTGCGAACATCTTCACCAAGAGTCTTTCTCGAGAGTTCCTTCGATCCAAGCTTCACGTGGACTTTCACCCTACACTCAGCTTGCGAGGGATGTTAACCCTATTCTTAGTCAACTCTCAGAAGAAGACAACTCATCCACTGCTGCAGAAGATCTTTCCTCCACAATTGTCAAAAGTCACATGGGCAATTTGTATAACACCTCACCAACACAATCATTCAAGGTTGCGCACACAATCCAACATGGAGATTTAGTGAGATATGCTTTTGACTATGGATCAAGCAATAGAAATGAAGTCCGAACAAAGTCTTACTTCCAACCTCCATAGATGAACGTTGCTCAAATTCACACACAAACACTAGTTCAAAAATAATAAATATCAAGCAATGTAGTGAATGATGTACATGGTTTTCTCACTTGTTCAGTAAGGCTTCTGATATCACGTGTTAGAGCAATAGCAAGCTAAAGGTTGTCACCTGTATCTAGGGATTTCTTGAAAGTTCATACATAGGCCACTTCATGGGCTGTGGCAATTGACTGAGTATCTGATGATCCAATTATGACTTCACCTACAAGGAAGAGAAATTGCTCTTCATAGTAAACATTGCTAGATTTGCACAATAGATAATCAAGATAGTAGTTGAGTTCCTGTCATAAAAAGTAGTGGTGAAAGCAATGAACTAGAAAACTATAATTATAGATGTTGAGAACAATTGTCTTATGTGGATTGTGGATGAAAAATTTGATAGGTTTAAATATAGGAACAACACATTAATCGGTATGAGGCCTTTTGAGGGTAAAACCCTTAGAACAAAATTATAAGCTCTTCGGCCTAGAGCGGACAATATCATACCAATGTGAGATCCGGAAAAAATCCCAACAGTGGTGCGGTTGAGCGTGGACGTGGAGATTCTAGACTCTAAAAAAAAAGAGATATTCTTTCATGGTTATGTACGGGCACATCGGTGGTCCCTTGTTTTTAGGGGAGGAATCATCGATTTAAGGTCTTTGAATGGACAATGTTTAGCAAAGAAATCTCTCTGAATTGACAATGTTCGTGCACGAGCATCTGCAACATCTCTTTCCTTGACAGAGTCCTTCCAAGTTCCTCAACATATATGGATTGCAAATCTTCTCCAATGGCCTGTTGTATCGAAGATAAGTTAATCATGTTTCAAATGAGAAGACTGAAGAGAGAAATCATGTGAAGTGGAGAACTCCAACTTGTTTCATTGCTAATCCAAACACTTCAGACTCGTATATTTCACAATAGTTGATGGGTCCAGCTCTGTTTGAGCAAGAATTTGTTAGCAAAGATTGTTCATCATGGTGTCTCTGCCCATGTGATGTCGTTTCTGTACTTGTAATGACAATAAAGATATGGATTCATCTCCTCCATTATACAACAATACATAAAGCATATTCATCACAGTCAACACACCCTAGCATTTGCTCCAAGAATACTGTTCACAAGACCTCCTTTTGCAGCCTTGTAATATTCGTTATAGTCGTAGAAGGTGATAATGCTGTTAGCAGTATGATAAATCAAGATCCTTGTCCTGAATACATAAATGCAGTTGGCCCTACCTACATAAGAAACTACATGGGTTGGGCACATGGCCTAGTTATTCAACCAAGAATTCATCAAATTGAGCCATCCGGATATGCACAGTAAGAGTCAACAAAAGATTCAAACACCAAAATAAAAGATTGTCTACAAAACTAGATCTAGAACCTGCAACAATAGATTTAGTCAACAATAGAATTTGTCTATAAGAATGATGTATTCGGTCATGAAAGCAAGCATAAATTGAGTCCAAGTTCATTTCTACCTCCATAACCAAATTGCTCATTCACACACACAATTCCAAAAGATAAACAAGAAACTCACAACTTTAACAAAGGTGGTCAAATGCCTTTATTACCACTGAGGATCATTAAAAAGTTTGCAACTTTGTGTGAGGGAAGAGACGGATAATTAGTTACCATAGCTTGAAAAAAGACAGAATTTAGATCTAACTAATTTTAATGTCAAACAAGAACATAGGATTATTATTTTACCTCCTTTGCGACATTCATCCCGCTAAGAACAATTACTGTATTTGCACGAGTCTTAATTGAATAAACCAGACCGTATTTCTCAGCCCCTGTGTATTAATTATGTAATAATCTAATTTATAAGAAAATATGATTTTCCTAAATCTTCATCTTATTACTTATATTTTTATTAGAGCGTCACCTTATATGGTTGTCTATTGGCCAACACAATTGCATGCATGTATGCCCCGCGCCTACTTAGGACGGATATGCTAAAATCTTTACAAATAAGAGGTATCACTTACTTGGATTGGCCTATTAACCCACACAATTGCATGCCTGTATGATCCGAGCCCTCGAAGAAGACGTATGCCTGGATGCCAGAATATTGATTCTTTGTTGTTTTAGTCTTTCGCATCCCATCATGAAAAATTAAGGGTGAACAAATCTTCGTAGATTTTTGTACTATAAAAAATTTATTGGAACCGATACCCAAAATTGATATTTTTTTCCTTCAGGATTTTGATATTTCGATTCAATATCGATATCAAAATACCATAACAAAAAAATTTTGATATAGGATTTTACCGATTTGGTATTTGTAATACCAAAATATCGATGTTTCATAATATTTTATTAGTTTATTATTTTTTGTGATTCCTTATGACACTTAATGATGTCATTTTTTATTTTATTTTTTTTAAATTTTATTTCATTTTTATTTTAATTGATAACTAATTATTAAAATACATTGAAAAATGAAAAACAATATTAGTTTTTTGGTATTACCCATACGAACTGAAATACCAAAATACAATTTTTTTGGTATTTCGTTTCGGTATCGATACTGAAAATCTAGTATCAAAAATTTTCAAATAACATATTGGTAATAACCATTTCTGATATTGATTACCAAGTGATCACCCGTACGAAAATTACTATAACCAAAGCAACAACAACAATAACAACCGGTTGAAAGCTAATGCCACCCCTGAGACGGAGATTTGTATGCCACTGGATGGTTTGGAACATATTGAAAGTTTGAAATGCATCCCATTTTCGAAAAGTCCCATACAATTAACTCAAGATACTCGAGGCAATAAAACTGCAGGCATGGTATTGGAAAAGTACTTTTCACAAACCCACGACACACTTCACAGTGTCGGATTGGTTAAGACATCCCATACTATGCTTCAAATTATTAATATATGATTAAGTCAATAATTAGCTATGAACACCTAAAAATTTTGTGACATTGTATTCCCGGGAGCAATTGCCCCTATGTAATTGTTGTTCATTTTCTTATCCTATAAAATTTTGGCTATAAAAACAACAACAACAAAGTAGCAACGGCCAAAGGCACAACTTGAAGATTGAAAAGGGTATCCATCGGAGGGTTTCGGTTATCCGAAAACAAGTACCATGTATAGATAATATTTTATAATGCAAGCTACTTGAGTATCATCAACTGTCTTTCTATATTTATATGTAAGTTAGGCCGATGATTCTCTCATGTATATTCATTTTTAATTAAAAAAATGAAAAGAAAAATAGTTTTGAGCAAATTTTCAATTTGATAATTTGGTCCACTCGTTCATAAAGTGACGAAGGAGACTAGTCGATTAAATTGGAATGTCTCTGGTCGCGTGCTCAATTATCTCTCTTTTTTGCTCGGTTAGCTATCAATGCAATGCATATTTGTTAGGCAAATCTTCCTCAATTATATGATTAAGTTTAAACTTATCAAGTGAATGTGTACTATTATCATAAAAGGCTTAACACTAATTCAATAAATTATAGCATCATATTTACTATTTATTGATAAGTTTAATGATATTTCTATTTCTAAGGTATTGATGTAAATGGTATGACAAGAAACCTGCCATTATCAAATTACTAAGACTCTGTTTGGTACCCAAATTAGGGTTATTCCGCTTTGCGAACAATTATTGGGTATCTCTGTATTAAAATTTTGTCCTTTGTTTGATAGTGGTCATGCAGGATAATGTCCACGCTAATGCCTGCGTTTGGTACATGGGTTTACAAAGATGGATTTCCTCAAAACTCTTAAATTTGAAGTCATTTTACCAAAATGTCCTCCAATCTGAGATATAAAACCTGTGTTTTTGTCCACGAACCCTAATTTCATGTGTTTTTTTCCACAAACCCTAATTCAGAGAAAGAGCAAGAAAGAGAAATTACTCGCATCTTCTTCTTCCTTCTCTTCAATTTTCCTTTCCAAAAATGCGTTCAGAGTGAAGAGACTAGGTCACAAGTGCAACAATTGCATTCATTTGAGAAGAAAATAGCCAAGGCGAAGAAGTATTTTGAACACCTACCTCAAAATTTTACAATCATGGACAATGCAACTCGTGATGGTTTGGGGTTTAATCAAGCGGAGATGGAAATTGTGAACTGCTTGGTGATGCTATCGAAGGATGCGGAAGATCTGAATGATTCTGGAGAAATCAAGAACCCTACAGATGATACAGAATCTAAGATTCCTTACAGAGATGGATAGGAGAAAGAGGAAGCTTCGAGTTCGGATTCAAGAAAGGACAGGGGGATTTGCGAAGCAAAATTGGAGCCACAAACAGTGGAATAGTAGACAACAAATTGGGAATTTTGGTGGATTAGGGTTAGGAACGTGATATATATATACATAGTAATGCAGTAATTATTTTTAAAAGTAAGGACAAAAATGTAACTTTATAATGTGGGTTTAAAACGGGATAATGAAAACCTGCTTCAGATCGGGTTTAAAATGGTGGGGTTATCACCCGATTATCCTTGCCCGAGTCGTTATCCTTCGGGCAGTGAACAACGTTTGTACGTGTACCAAACACAAGATAAGTTGGATAACAATGAGTTATCAGACTTTATTCGGCCTTTGACACACTACCAAACGCATCCTAAACAGGGATGACACCCCTTAAAAGAAATTATTAATAAAACAGACGCAACCTTGGTCGTTGAGTGGCGGAAGGGGGTTCTAGATGTTTGTGTCTGAGGTTGATTTTGTTTATGTGGGCAAGTTGATTGTTTAGTTTTTTTGTTATGATTGTTTCTCTCCACCAAAAGTGAGTTGGATATATCTTTAATATATTCAATTAAGTTAAAAAAGAAAACATCAACAGCATATGAAGATGACATCTTCGTTGATTACGCAACTTGAAATTCGGTTATTCGATTGGTTAGTCTTCTTTATTGTTAGTTAAACATCAAAAAAAGGCTTTTGATATAACCTTGTCCTAAAAAATGGAAGAAGTTTTTATAATGTGTTAGGCCCTTACTCGAAGAGGGCCCAATAAATAACATTTAAATTTTAAAAAAAGCTTTTGCATATCGTAACACACTTTAATACCGAATGGAGAGTGGAGGGTGGTTGGGTGGTAATGGGTTGAAGTTGATGAAGTGATTGATGATGGAGGGGAAGCCACCGATAGACATGCCCGGGCCCGCCTGGACCCAGCGGGCCCGGGTTCTAGATTTGGCCCGTTCCGGTGGGCTAACTGGCCCGCCGGCCCGTGCCCGGCCCGCCGGGTCATGGGCTGCCCTCCGGGCCAACGGCTGGGTTGCGCCGGTTTTTGTCGGGTCCTACACGGTTCAGGCACGGTTGGCTCTCTAGGTCGATAGATTTATTTTTTTTAATTTTTGCATTTTTTTTTCATTTCATATAACGAAAATTATATTTAAAAAATTATTCATATAAATTTTATAACAAATCTAAATTTATCAATCTTTTACCAAATTAAATTTTTTATAAATGTAAGTTTATAAATAGTTGACACGTTTATATAAATAGGGTTTATATTTTTATCATAGTGTTTAAGGTTTAATAATTACATACGTTTAATAATTTATAAATAAGTTTACATAAAAATTATAATTATTTTTATAAAAGATATATATAAAAGTTATAAGTTAATATAAAAGTTATAGTTTATTTAAAATTTGTAGGTTTTTATAAAAGTTATAAATTTATATAAAAGTTAAAGTTTATTTAAAATTTATAAGTTTATATAAAAGTTTAAGTTTATTTAAAATTTATAGGTTTATATAAAAGTTATAATTTATCTAAAATTTATAGGTTTATATAAAAGTTATATTTATTTAAAATTAATAGGTTTATGTAAGAGTTAGAATTTATTTAAATTTTAAATTTTAAATAAACTATAACTTTTATATAAACCTATATATTTTAGATAAGGGTAAGGTTCAATGGACACCATTTTAGACACCATTTTAAACATCATTTTCTTAAAAGTCTATGATTAGGGTCCGTAGGGTTTAGGGTTTGAGATTTAGGGTTTAGTTTTTTAATTTTTTTGGGTTTAGGGTTTATATTTTCAAAATTGGGGCTTAGAGTTTAGGACTTTTTGGGGTTTACAACCCTAAACCCTAAAACTTACAAATAATAAACCCTAAAATCCATAAACCCCAAAAAACCCTAAACCCTAAGTCCCAATTTCGAAAATATAAACC
>JAOWBN010008897.1:0-11063 GCA_028565015.1 Pinguicula moranensis | reverse complement strand
ATCCACATGCTAGTCGATTTAGTCATCTAGTTGTTCCCTTGCTAATGACTTTCTCAACTAGGGACTAATTTAGAGTTTAGATAAAATTATGGAGTCTCACAATTTGAGTCCCACTGACCCAAATGATCCATAATATAAATATCTAAAACTCAAAGAATAAAATGATTTTAGTCATCCAGTATACATGAAGCTAACAAAAGCACAATGCTCTAGGTCACATACCTAACAATAACAGCATGAATCCTTCTCACTTATGTGAAAACCACTGTTATACAAAAGTATCAAACTTTTTGTACCACTGTTTTGGAGCCTGCTTCAACATGTACAAGCTCCTCTTGAGCCTGAACACAATGTGTTCCTTACCAGGAAACTCATATCCTTCTGGTTGTTGCATAAATATATATTTCTTCATTCAAATCCCCATGTGAAAAGTTGTTTTTACATCCATGTGCTCAATGTGCAGATTCTCTGCTGCAACAATACTCAACAGAATTCTGATTGTGGTTAGTTTCTCAACAGGAGAAAATATTTTGGTATAATCAATACATTTCCTTTGTGAAAATCCTTTGACCACCAATCTAACTTTTTACCTCACGGTACCATCAGTTTCATTCTTGATCCGATAGATCCGCTTGTTCAGCAAAACTTTCTCCCCTGGAGGTACCTCAGATAGCTCCCAAGTCTTATCTTTCTCAAGTGAGAGAAACTCATCATCCATGGCTTGCTCCCACTTAATCGAATCCTTCACCTACAACGCCTCATCAAAAGATTCTGATTCTTCACTATCATTCAGCAACAAAAAATACAGAGATGGTGAATACCTCTCTTGTGCCTTAGACACCCTGATCGAACTCCTTAACACTGGCTCTGGTGTGACTGGCTCATGTTCAGATTCTACATCAAGATTTTTCTGGATATTCCTGCAGTAGGGCTGTAACATCACTAGGTGAAACTTCCTACAACTCGACGTCAACTCCCATTTTTTCTGCATTCTTAGACTTTGCCTCAGATTTGTCCTTATACAAGGCGCTCTCATCAGATATAACATCATAGTGTCTCAAGATTCTATTCTTCTTATCATCTCACAATCTATTCCCAAACTTCTCAGAACCATATCCAATAAAATAGTACTTCAAGGCCTTTGCATAAACCTTGTCTCTCTTTTCTGGATCAATATGAAGATAAACCGCACATCCAAAAGTTCTTAGGTGATACAACTTAATTTCCTTACCATACCACACCATCTCTAAAATCTCGTAACCCAGAGGAACTGATGGTCCTCTATTTATCAAATACGTTGCGGTGCTCACTGCTTCTGCTTAGAGCGTCTTAGGCAAACCAACATGTAATCTCATACTTCTTGCTCTCTCATTCAACTTTCTATTCATCCTATTGGCAATACCATTGTATCACTTACCAGGAACTGTCCTTGTACATCTGATTTCCTCATCAATACAATACTTGATGAACTCTGCAAAATCATACTCTCCAATATTATCTGCCCTTAAGCATTTGATTTTTAACCCGGTTTGATTTTCAACTTCAGTCTTCCACTTCTTGAAAGTAGCACACATATCTGATTTATGTTTCAGAAGGTAAATCCATACCTTCCTATTGAAGTCGTCGATGAAGGTAATATAGTATATCGTGTAGGGCAAAAATCGAGTTTCGAAAATTTTTGAAAATGTTCAAATCCGAACCAAGAATTCAAAACTTAGCCCATGAATTACGTGTATTCATGTTCTAGATTGAGAGTTCAGCGTACTAACCTCGAATTCAAGCCAGATTTGAGACAAACTCAGGATCCCTGTACACGTTTGCTCGACCATGAAATTCCCAACGAAGGAAACCTCTATGAGTTCACTCCCTGTTGAACTAAAATAGGGGTTGCTAGACCCTCTATTATGGCAGCAGAATCACGACGGTCGGAACTCAAGTTCACCGGCGTGTTTTCTCTCCGTCGCGAGTCAGAGATTGCATATTTTTTTTCCTTATGTGAAGAAGACGAGAATGGACACACACACATAGACATAAAATCCCATTTCATGACTGAAGTCATTCGGCCATTGGGCCCAATGTGATTTAATTTAATTTGGGCTTAAATTAATTTCGAGTCCATTTGTATTTTCCCATATGCTGGGCTCGATTTAATCGAACCTAGTAGCCATAAATTGAGTCGATCCCATCGAGGCTCAATTTTTCCCGTATTCGGATTCATGAATTAAATAATTCATCTTGATCGCTCGTGAAATTAATTATGTCCTACATAATTAATTCTTAATATTTCAGTTCGTCAAATGCATTATGATTTGATCTAATATAGATAAATCGTGATCCTTTAATCTCATTTAATATTAATTCTTTCGTCACTTAATATCCAATAATTAATGTCAAACGTAGGAATGTATCATCATTGACCATTAATTACTTTCTTGATCGTCAGTACATTATTATTTTATGTGACTATCCCATTCTGCATCAAGGGGCCTAGGGATATTAATAATCTCATCCAAGATGAGATGGAAAAAAGTATCATCTTGATAATTTATAACTTCTAGCATGAATCGTGCATATTCGAAAAACTTACCTTTATGACCCCTCGGTTAAAAAGAGCGTTTGATAACCTCACGTAATACACATTTATCATCTAGAATTATGAATATCTCAGATAACTGAATTAATACTATATAACTTTGCTGATGACACAAACACGATCCATATAGCAAGTCAATATGGGTCAAGTCCAATATTCATGTACCCCGTTTACTCATATTTCATGTGATTAAATAAATATCCCGTATCAATGATCTGTGAAATATGATCATACATTAATCCACATGCTAGTCTATATAATCATCTAATTGTTCCTTTGCTAATGACATGAGACTAGGGACTAATTTAAAGTTTTGAGTAATTCATGGAATTTCACAATTCGAGTCCTCAACACAAATGATCCAGAATATATACAAAACTCAAGGAACAAAGTGATATACATCATTCAGTATACATGAAACTAACAAGAACACCATCAACTGATTGGGGCTCTAGGTCGCTAACTAACATGTTGAACCACCAATAGAGGGGACAAGAGATGGTCCTCATACATCCGAGTGCACTAGATATGTGCTACTTTTTGCTCTCTACTGGTATTTGAGAAAAAGAGACGCTTATGCTTTCCCAGAACACAACTCTTACAAAATCCCATCTCTATAGGTTTCAATCCTTTTAGGCAATCCTTCGAAGTTAGTGTCTGCATCCCATTCTCAATCATATGACCGAGTCTGTTTTGCCACAAACTCGAGCTCAATATACTGTCAATAACTGCAGCAAGATTCTCAACAACAAAAGTGATGTATAAAGTGTCAGTTTGTACTCCACTTGTTATGACCATCGCTCCTCTAACAATCTTCTAGCGATCACTACTGAATCTTGATTCATACCCCAAGTTATCCAGCTGACCAATTTAAATCGAATTATTTTCAAGTTAGGAATGTATCTGATATTTTTCAACTTTCACGCTTTGCCACTACAGTCTAGATACACACATTTCCTCTACCTACAATCTGTAGAACTCAGTTGTCAGCCAAGTACACTCTTCCAAAATTTCTGAAATTTTGAAATATTGCCTTGCTCGGAGAAGAATGGAATGATGCTCCAAAATTCCGTATCCACGACTCAACTAGACTGTCCATAATGATGACCAAGGCATCCGAACTATCATCTGTAAGACATACATAATCATCATCTGCTTGGGACTTCTGTTTCAAACCTCTTTTATGCCTTCTCGGTTTTGGACAATCTTTGGTCATGTGGCTTTTCTCATCATAGTTCCAGCAAATGACTACATATTTGCCTTTTGATTTATTTTACCCTTTCGACTTCGAGCGACCATGCTTGCTCTGACCTCCCTTAGTTCTGTCTGCCATTACCCTCTTTACTGAGTGTGTCACCAGACAAATCATCAATTTTCCTCTTACGAATACTCTCGCTCAAGACATTATCTCGAACTTCATCAAATTTTAACTTTTAAGATCCACACAAACTGCTAATTGCGGAGACAACAGTATCCCACAATTCAAGTAGCGAATACATAAGTAATTGGGCTCTAATCTCATCATCGAATTCTATATTAACTAAACTCAATTGAATGATAATCATGTTGAATTTGTTTACGTGATCTGCAACAGATCCACTCTCGGACAATACTAAATTGAACAAACGATGCATCAAGTATACCTTGTTCATTGCCGATGACTTCTCATGCATGTTTGACAAGGACTTCAGAACTCCTGCAGTCGTTTTTCTTTTACGATGTTGAAGGCAACGTTCCTTGCTAGTGACAAACGAATTGACCCCAGTGCCTGGCGATCCTTCAGATTTCAGACATCTTGCTTTATCGTTTCTGGCTTCACTCCTGATAAGGGATCGTGAAGGTTTTTCTTATACAAAAGATTTTCCATCTGTATCCTCCAGAAACCAAAATAAATTTCATCGAATTTGTCGATTAAACCTTTCGCGCTTTCAATAACACACGCACAGGGTGTTTCATGCCCCTTTTTTTGGGTCGAAGGATTGCAATCCTGCGACCCATTACTATTGCTTCATAACTCGATATTATCAATCCAATCATCGATGTCTGGATTAAAATTGGGTCAAGTAATCCGACCATCTCTTGTTTTTATTACCCCTCCTTTCATCAATTATTTACATCAATTTCCACCCATTATATACCTACATTCTCTCGACTTCATATCTCCATTTTTACTCTTCCCTCTTCACGTTTCAATTTCTGCACACAACTTTGACCTTTTCTCTTGAATCTACAAACTCCAAGGTCTTCGTTCTCCCATCTTTCGAAGCTTGATTTTGCTTTACTCGCTCTTATTACCCAAATTCCTTCTTGCAGGTTCGTAGCCGTAGGTTGTGTTCCTCACTGTGACATTTGCACGAAGTTTTGGGCTTTCACGACTGAGCAGCTACCACGTCAATAGCCTTGCAAAGTCATATGCTATATCTCAATCGAAAGAAAAATCAGAGCTTGGAACTAGTCCCTAAACCAAAAATTCATAAAATTATTGGGTGTAAATGCGTTTTTAAAGTAAAGAAGGATCTTTACTTTCTGATGCAAAACTGTTTAAAGGTAGACTTGTAGTCAAAAGGTTTTCCTCAGAATGAAGGGATATATGTTTCTCCCTTGTTTTGAAATATAAGACTATTAGGATTATGCTTTCTTATGTTGTCTGACTTGATCTTGAACTTGAATAATTTGATGTGAAAACTGATTTTCTAAATGGTGAATTAGATGAAAAAAATGTCATGTATCAACTACTTGGCTTTGCTGATCCAAATAAATCGGAATCTGCCTGTCTTCTGAAAAAAAATCTCTATACGGTTTAAAACAGACTCCTAGGCATGATATAAAATGTTTGATTCCTTCATAATGAATTAAGGTTTTAGTAAAAGCAGTTATGACCCCTACCTGTATTTTATGCACTCTGTGAATTTTTCTATGTTTTTATTGCTTTATGTGGATGATATGTTATTGATAAGTCAGTCTAAGTCTGAGATTTACAAGTTAAAATGTGCTTTAAGTTCAGAATTAGAAATGAAGGATTTGGGTGAAGGTAAAAGGATTCTAGGGATGGAAATAGTTAGGGATAGGCAATTAGGAACTTTGAAGCTTCACCAATCCTCTTATATCCAAAAATTGTTTAAAAGGTTTCTGTTAAATAAGTGTAAATATGTGACTTTAGCCTTTGTTGCACATTTTAACCTGTCCAAAGATCAATGCCCTAATACCCCTTCAGAAACTGAAAAAATGGATAAAATTCCTTATGCCAACCTACTTGGATCTTTTATATATATTATGGTGTGTACTAGACCTGATATTTCATTTGTTATTTCATTACTTAGTAGATTTATATCTAAACTTGGAATTGAACATTGGAATGCCTTGAAGTGGACTGTGAGATATTTGATTGGTACTTTTGATTTAGGCTTGTGTTTTAAGAAAAAGAAACTTTGTGATTAATATTTGTGAATATGTGGACAATGACTTTCCTGAAGATCTAGACTTTAGAAAATCAACTTCCAGTCATTACTTTCTATTTTGTGAAAATTGTGTGAGTTGGAAGTCCCAACTCCAACCAGTAGTGGCTTTGTCCATTACTAAAGCTGAGTACATTGCATTTGTTGATGTTTTTAAAGAATCTTTATGGCTTCATGGTAAGATTAGTGAAGTAGGATTGTCTGATTGACCTGTTTCTGTGTTGTGTGATAGCCAATTTGTAATTTACCTTAACAAGAATCATGTGTTACATGAAAGGAGTAAACATATAGATGTAAAATTTCATATTATCAGAGATGTTCTTTCTGAAATATTGTTGTACTTTATAAAATTGCCACTGATAATAATGTTGCAAATTTTGGAACTAAGGTTGTTTCCCAAGTTAAGTTTCAGGCTTTCCTGAAGCTGCTATGAATGAGTTAACTACTTGAGTAGTAGTTTTGAGCTAAGATGGTTAAGTTGGCCTTCTTGTTGCCTGTGTTAGATTTGTGTTTTGGACACTTGACTGATATTTTAAAATTTTGGGTGTTGATGCTCTGTTATTGTGAACTGTGGCTTCTATGATTTATGCTGATAACTATGAAAACTTCAAGGCGGAGATTGTTGGGTGTGAAGTTTCCATATTGTCATTAATATTGTGAAATTATGCTATTGTACTTATGATAATTCTTCTTGTCTACGTGGCTTGATCTGGATTATTCACTGTTATTTTTTATCATACGGATCTTGTTGTTTGCTGCCTAAAGTCATGGTCTAATCTGAGTCATACACACGTATTTGATCCTACGATGACTATTGACTTTTGAGACCTGAATATGGACAGTTGGATTCATCCTGATCCGACAGATATTATTGGAAGCTTCCTGAGGAAGCTAGATGATGTAACTGCTGGATGAATCTGGGCCGTTTATCTTATCCAACGGCTGGAAATAAGTGGTTCTAAGAATGAGCTTGGACTGTTTGATCATCCACCTTTGATGGCCACAATTAAAAGCTTGAGGTTTATAAAGGCGTGAAAACTGAGATTACGCAATTAATTCACTTTTCTCAACGAGACTCTCTCTTTTATCTCTGTGATTCCCCGGTAACTCTTCGATTTTGACTCTTTTCTCTTGGAAACCATCTTGTTTCCGTTGTATCTCTTGTATTCAGGCGTTTCTAGTCTCTTTGCTCGATTGTTTAGTTACATTTGGTCACTGTTTTAGTAAAGGCATTTTTGGCCTGTAACTCGAGAGTTTGTTCTCGATCTGAAAGATTTGTATTGTACTTTGGTTGATAAAGGGAATAACGGCAGTGAACATCAAGTTTACCAGCTCAATGTGAATTACCTGGAATCTAATAATTCGGCGAACCATGGGACTTACATTGACCCTTTTTACAATTTTCTGTCAATTTCTTTATAAGTTTTCTGAAATCTACTAACAAATCTATTAAGTGAACATATATCCGACTCCCAAATCCTAACATTTCCCATGAGATTTACAAGATACTGATCTAAAATGGGTTGATTCGCCTTCATATTGATGCAAGTTCTCCTTATTTTATCCCTTTGGTTGACATCAAGCTTATAAATTACGCAGCGTTTAGCTAGATCACATTCAAGAGTGATCTAAGAATTAAAAGAACGGAAATTAGGGGTGGGCGAACGGGAATCGGGCTTCGAGAAAACCCGAGTCTCGAATCCCAAATTTTCACGGAAAAATGAGACATCGGGTTGGGTTCGGAACTGATAAATCAGTCCCGAACTTTTATCGGGTTGGGATCGGGTTTGGCCCATAAATTTTGGGACAAACCCAAATCCCGAAATTAGTATATATATAATAAAATTAGAAAAAAGAAAGGTGAAGTAACCTTATATAGTATACACGATATATATTATATCATATCCACAATTCCACATCTAGATTTGCAGATTTTCTTTCCACCTCGCGAACCTAAATCCCTAGCTCACTTCGATGTCGGCCCACGGACTCACTCCCTCATTCGCTTTGCCGTCGTCGACCCGCCGCCTCGCTCTGCTAGAAGAGATTTGAGCTCTTGGCGTCTGGAAGAGATTTGTGGTCTTGGTGAAAGGTAGGAAGAAAACGGATCCTTATTATGACTTTTTATTCCTCTTGTTTGTTATGACTTTCTATTCCTCTTGTTTGTTCTCTGTTGCATGACAACTTGCTATGTGTTTGTGCTGCATTTTGAAAGTGAAACGGACAGAGGAATTTGGACTTTGAAGATTTATTTTTGGTTTTAGGATTTAACCCAAATTGTTAGAAGCAATTTTGGGCATTGGGATTGTCTCGAGGCCCGACCCAAGGCCCGCAATCCCGAAATTTTTTGGGACTGCAGGACTTGGGTCGTGATCGAGACTGAAAAACCGGTTCCAAACAAAGTTCGGGTCGTGATCGGGATTCAGGCATATCCGATCCCGAATTCCGATTGCCCACCCCTAACGAAAATGCAAGGACCGCTTGAACCACAGCTATTGCTATGACAAAGAACATCGGAATACTACCATGATGCTTGGGGAAAAAACTACCAAATCGGTGGAGAAGTAACAAAAGGAGAGCTTCTTGGTTGTTCAATCTTGTAATTTACGTGTAACATCTGGAAGGTTCGTAATCATCAAACAGTAATCTCAAATATGTTTTGGTAAGCCTGCAATCATCAAACAATAACCAAGTAAACAGTCCTTTAAATTCATGGAATAACAAAATACAAAATCGCCAACAACCATACAATGGTATCGATTATCAACAACCAACAATATACACAATTGTTTCGAGTTTCATTAACTAAGAAACCAAACATCCACTTGAAATGTCATTAACTAACAAACTAAATAGTTCTAACACTAACAAAATCTGGAAGAGCTACAGTTTGCAGAAGACTACTGCTACAATCTACAATTCAATGAAAGAGTAAAGTAAAGAAAAGGATCAAATTACATTCACACATAGCCCAGAGAGATCCCCTCCAACCAACCAACCGCCAACCCCCGGTTAACGACTTTGATTGTTCTTACATTCAAATTGCAGGTCCAACTATTGGGCAAAGAATTAGATTTCTTTTTGGGAAATTGGGGGTTGGGGGGAGACGCGTGAATTTGGGGGACAAAAAATAAGGCAATCTCAATTAATTTAAGTAAGAAATGACTATAATACACTTTAAAAAAAGTTTGTGCATCACATATGTCACCGACAATTCTTTTAGCTTTATGCTAATAATGAACTAAAGCAAAATAACTTTATTAAATTCCAGTGTTTCTATTTATTGAAGTTGCTGAATCTCAATATATCAAATGACGCAATGTATATTGGGTCGAAATGGAAATTACCTCTTTGTATAATTACAAGGATAACACCGCGTACATCATTTTAATTCTTGAATTGCAGTTGTTTACACTTGCACAAATAATTCACAATACATTATCAACACGATTCTACTACTAGACTTCTATTATTGTTATAATGTCTAATATTTCGAAACTTGAGTTTGTGACTTTGGACATTATGGGAAAGAATTATTTGTCATGGATTCTTGATACGAAAATCTATCTAGATGTTATCGGTCTCGGAGATACCATAAAAGATTAAAATAAAGCATCTCGACAAGATAAGGCAAAAGCCATTATTTTAATTCATCACCATATTGATGAGGGGCACAAAGTAGAATACCTCACTATAAAAGATCTTGCAAATCTTTGGAAAAATCTCAAAAATAGATATGATCACCAGAAAACGGTGATACTTCTAAAAACTTATTATGATTGGTTGCATTTACGCTTACAAGATTTTAAATCTGTAAGTGAATACAATTCTGCCATGTTCAAAATCAGTTTTTAACTGAAATTATGTGGAGAAAAGAATATCGTTGAGGACATGCTAGAAAAAACATTCTCTACTTTTTATGCCACTAATATGCTCCTGCAACAGCAATACCGTGAAAAGGTTTTTAAGAAGTACTACGAATTAATTTTTGTCTTCTTGTGGCTGAACAAAATAACGAGTTACTAATGAAAAATCATCAATCACGTCCAAATGGTTCTGTTCCATTCCCAGAAGTGAATGCAAATACATTTAATCAAGGCTCCCACTGTGGTCGTGGTCGTGGTCGTGGTCGTAGACTTGAAAATTGGAGAAATCATCCTTACTTTCGTCGCAATGTTCCCAATAATACAAATGACCACCAGAAGTAGGAGAAAAAAGAAAACTTACAAGGTAGTAACAAAGAATCTCAAGGCAACAAAAATGCAGAAAATGTTTCTCATTGATGTGGGATGGACAATCATTGATCTTGTACTTGTACACCGAAGAACATAGTAGAATTTTATCAAGTTTCAAAAGTTAAAGGAAAGAATGGGGAGACAAACTTTATTCAAAATTCTATGTCGAATATAGAATTGGATTTTGCTCAACAAGATGATTTTCTCCATGGAAAATTTGACGTAACACATCTAGATGTTGATGATTTTCTTGTCCACCCCGATCCAATGAATAGTGGTGAAAATATCTAAGTTTTTTTTTGGTATTCTTCAGTATTATGTTTGATTTATTATGTAATCGTTGCTTTATTATAAGTTTGATTTCATTTATTTCTTACTGTACTTATTTATTGAAGATAACTATGGATTTATCCAAATCAAATGAGGAAGATGCATGTCTCGCAGACAGTGCAATAACATACAACATACTCAACAATAAAAAAATATTGTATCTTCCTATCTGTTTGTGAAGAATATGTTAATACAATATGTGGTAGTGCAAAATTAATTAAAGGCTCCGAAAGAGCACAAATTGTACTACCACGAGGGACAAATATCACAGTTTATGATGCTTTATTCCCATCTAAGTCTCGACGAAATTTATTGAGTTTTAAATATATTCGCCAAAATGGATATCATATCGAGACTATAAACAAGAAAGATGAAGAATACTTATGCATTACATCAATTATTTTGGGTAACAAATGCATCTTAGAAAGATTACCTGTAATGTCCTCAAGA
>JAOWBN010008886.1:0-11063 GCA_028565015.1 Pinguicula moranensis | reverse complement strand
AAGTGAGGAACTGCTCTATATGTCAAAATAGAATAGATACAAGCCCATTAAAACAAGATTGCATCGTAAGCAGTAACATCAAACAAGCCCTAGGAGCATGATTTCATCGCACAAATCAGTAACATCAAACAAATCTAGGGTTTATGCAAGGCACGCATTGGCTCGGTAATATCAACCAAATACCACACAATCGATTGTGTATACGAAAACTTTTTGGGAAGTCTAAAACACGGTCTTACTCAAACAAACCCACGAACTAGGGTAGAATAAAAAAATTTGCACCATTTACCATCCGACACTGCGTACCTTCAGAATGAGGCCCGATTGCGTGTATTGTTCGATTTGGTCGAACAAGCTGCGACCTGAGAAACCATGGATCAGGGTGCGAGATAGCGAAAACGGGGTCAACAATGTGTTAGGATGGGTTACCTTCGATGGATATGCTGGAGGGACGATCGACGGCGGAAAATGGCACACGTCTCTCAGGAAGAATGGAGGCATTAGGGTTTTGCCTCCAAACGACGAGCGAACATTCCAGATTGGAACTCACGATTTAGAATGACTTTTATATAATGGTAGGCGTTGTAATTAAGGGCCAAAAACGAGGGCCATTATACCAAATGGAAAATGATATAGCACAATAAATTTTAGCAAGAAAATCACAAGAATTATGGGTCTCGCATGTTAAACACCATCCCCACGGATTAAACACCAATCACAATCGTGTTAAACACATGGGTCCACCATTCTTGTGATTTTCTTACTAAAATTTCTTGCGCTATATCATTTCCCATACCCAATACATGGCAAGAGTATTCGGCCATATCGCAATCCATCTAATCTCGACCAAATAAAAAAAATGACGCAATGCTGCTACAGTAACGGGTCGCGGGATTGAAATCCTGCGACCTGAAAAAAAAACGCTACCCAACAGCATGTGTGTGTATAATTTCTTGTAATCTTGTGGTAATATCCGTCCTGTAATGCTATCAAACTGGAGCAAAGCTCCAGACCTCGGGCCATCCAAAGCAATTTGATAATTCTGCCTTTTTTTTGTGTGCTCGAAGAGTCAAAGGTCTCCACAGAAACAGTCTCTTGATCTCTTTTTAGAGGTCAGGATACGACTGAGTACATCTCACCCTCCCAAACCCTTCTTAAAAATGAGATACACTGTGTATGTTCGGCTTGATTTGATTTATTGTTGTGTCCCAAACCAATCAGTTCGCCCTTTATAATCAAATATGATTATTTGCGGAGTCAGGATTTACTATACACGAATGTATAGATTGAAGGGGATAATGCATATTTTAACGGGTGAAACTAAAATTTAAAATTTTGCATGTGATTTTTTTTAAAAATGGGGTAGGGGAGGGTTCCCACTTATTAAAAAAAGGAGAGGTCTCCCCCGAATACAATAGTGTCATATCTTGGATGGATATGACACTTTCAAAGATCAATGTTATTTTAGCTGATTGAATTGATACCTCTGGATTACTCTTAATGAGGTTATAAAAATAAAAAAACTGATCTCTATTTCACTTAACCCCTGTTTTGCGTAGTCTTCTTAAAATTATAATTTAATTATAAATATATTTTTTTAAAAAATAACTCTTTATTTTTTCAAAAAAAGTTATTATAATTCAATTATAAGCATAAAAGGTCTCCGCAAAATACTTCTTTAAATGTCTTAAAGAAATGTCAAATATATATAATGAATTAATCAAGTAAAAGCAAACAGTTTGTTTCCACCACGCGCTTTAGAAGGCGCGTATGCGGTCACGTGTCGGTCAGTCCCGATATAATAATAATGCGCACGAGAAAATAATATCGTGGAGGCAGCAAATCGCCAAATACAGACGAAAAAAAAGTGAGAAAAAGAAAGAAAATCAGAAGCTCTGCCTCTGCGGGCTGCGGCTCCTTTCTAGGGTTTTCTGGAACTCGGCGACACTCTTCTTCTTCTTCTCTCTAATCTATGGTCGCCTATCCATTTTGAATTGGAAAGCAATCGACTAAAAGATAATCGGAAATCAAGAGTTTGTAAAGATTACCGACGGCGCTGGGAGGCCGGAGATTTGATTGAATGCATAATACATCTAATCACATATATCTCTGAATCGAAACAAATTTTTTTTCACTTGTTAATATGGGAGGATCGCGGCAAATGAAAAGGGTTACGTGGGCTTCCGATCTTAATCTTTGTCAGGTAAATATTTGCAAGAACTTTTTGGTATCTTCTTTTGATTTCGACATTTTTCTTGAATAATTTCATTGCCGAACTACGGAAAAAGATGGAAACTTGGTTAATCAATGTCAAACGAATGGTTGATTGAATGTATTGTTTTTAATATCTCAACAAGACAGCAATCCACAAGAGAAGCAAAGTGGACGGGATACTCGTCCTTGCTTTCCCAATTCAAGCTATATTAACTTCAAATCTGTCGAAATGAGAAAGCTGTAAAGATAGTGATAAATGGAAAACGCTTAACCTTTTCGAAAGCTCAATATTTGTTAATTGTTGTCGATAATCACTTTGGAAAATTTACGGCGGGATTGGGGTAACTAAAAAGATCTTCTTTCCTTTGCCTATCCAAGCATTAGTACATGAAGTCTGGCTTGGTGTTGGAAGCTGAAGAAATCACAATAAGTAAACAGTACCAACCTCAAATAGATTCTTTTCCGCTGATTCTTGATTGCCCCATTGTCGTCTGATTATTTCAAATTAGTTGTTCGAAGTATGGCATGTTTTGAAAAACTAGTCACATCCCAGCATCAAACTTGTGGTTTAGTATAAATACAGCTGTACCACTTGCATGATTACCATGATTTAATCAGCACCTGTGATGCATGGGTGATTTCTAATGAATGACTAACTCACTAACTGCTTGTGTTTTGGCTATGAGTACAGTTCGATTAATTTTAGAAAATATTTATAGCTTTATATCCAAAGGACTCTGCAACAGCCTTTTTGATACAATACCTTTTTGTTACTGCGTTGGATGCAGAAGGCACATATTTGTGGCTTCGCCAAGTGCGGGGAGATCATAGGTCCTTCAGATAATTGTGAAGTGACAAGTGTCTGATATGTGGTGCATCGAGAGATCTCAATTTCTCATCAGTTGGTGAAGTAGAGCATAAAGTAAAAAATGTAAATTTATGGATTACAGTAGAGAAAGTTTAGTTGGTTGGTGCAGTCAATACAGTGGTATTGCCTAGGGTACTCCAAACAGCGAAATAGCTAACAGATGATGCAAGTTGTAATCCGGGAGATAGATCAAATCCTGACGTTTTGCTATTCCATGCAGTCTTATTTTAGAGCAAATTAACCTCAATAAGACTGTTTTGATTTCCGGAAATTTTATGTTCCAAATGTTCTGGTTTAGAGACTTAGGTATCAATACCTGTGGTCTGATGGAAACAGATGAAGGAAGCCCTGATTAGACCTTGTATCTTCAATCTTTTATTTTGCAGTTCTGAGTTAGTGATGAAGCTCCTTTTGTTCCTTTTTTTTTTATTGGAATATGAAATTGCTATTGAAAAAAAAAGCGATCTATTTGTAGACCTCACATAAATTGGAATCACGTACAATTCCAACAAGCTGTCTTGGTGATCTTCCTTACATCTAACTTCCGCAGCCTTGTAGATTCATTGCATGTTGGCAATCGTATAACTTTGAGATCAATAAGCACCTAAGTGTCTGTTGAGCTTGTTGCACTTTCCTTTGATTCTCATCGTTTATTGACTACGCTGTTCGGTGAATGTCTGCTCAATTCTATTCTGCATGATGAATGTGTAGGATGCTCTGATTAGTTTATGCTCTAGATATTTAAGTGCTATTTGTTATCAGGCATTGTTTAACGCCTCTGCAGGTCATGCATATCAGCTACTCTCTGCTGTCTTTCCATTTTTGTGTATAGTCAGTTGTAGATTGTATAATTGGTCTCACTTTTACTTGTATAGTGTCTATAGGCGGGTTAATAATGTATTCTGTTTTATAGGTAAAGCTATTTTTGTCAGAAGAATCTCCTTTAGAAGTAGGGATTGGAACTCAAGACCATCTCCAGGCAAAGGCAGTCATTTCAGTACCGCCAGGCTGTATGGGATCTGATGACAAATTTCCCCCAGGTTTTGAATTGCAGCAAGCAAACGCGTGGAAATCAAAGATATCTCAAATATCATTAGTAAAATGGAAGTTCCCTGCTAGGGTAAGCCACTCTGATAGTTTATTTTGTCTCTATTTCCTGATGTTAGACTAAAAGTGCTTCATGAAATAGAGCTTCTTCTCATATTACCACGACCTTTTTTTCCACTGAAATGTACTGGAAGGAAAAAGAAGCAAGGATTATAATATAATGTGTTAAGGTTCTCCCTCCATATGACTAACAGGCTCTCCCGCTCTTTCAACCCAAATCTAAATAATGATGTAAGGTCTGTACTGATTGGACTTCTATTTTATTTGTCTGCTGTATGTGCTTGCGTTGTGATTACTGATGAAACAAAATAACAGCTTGACTTTGTTAGATAGAATTTAATTGTAAACTACACCACTTGGGAACAGAGAAAGTAATAGATAACATTCTGTATGTGGAGTACGACTAAGGATGTTTACTTCGGCACTTGCATAATTGTGGTGTGGAAATATCTTTTTAAGAACTCATTATAACTGCATTTCCAAACATAAAGCTGATAGACTATCGTCCCCTCAGATTTGCAACAGTGTTTTATAGAAATTGGTTATCATTCTTTGAAGTATGAACTTATTTGAAGGTCTTTGGAGCTCCAACTTCTTGTAAAATGTATGACGATTTAAAGCTTACATATGATGCCACATCTTAACTTGCTTTTATGATGTTTGTAATTACTAATTTCTAGTAAAGTGTAGCTATTCAAACTTTAAAAACTGACTGGGCATCTATTTATTCAAACTTCCTTGCATCTTCTTTATGTGTTTTATGATGGCAACATATTTTCCGCTTTCAACATTTTTGCAAAGCTTATAAACTCTCTAAATGCTTGCAAATCTGACTAAAATTACCTGAAAAAAATTATGATTTAGGCTCTGTTAAGCGTTAGGTCATTTTGCCTTATTTAATCTAAGGCAATGTAACCAAATAAGGTTATTTATGAAAACTCACCTTCTGTATGAATGCATGATGTGAATGTCACATGCAATATGGATGCAAAATGTGATAGCCACATGCAATATGAATGCATATCCTTATATGGCCTGAAACAATCCCCTAGAGCCTGATGCGACAGATTTAGAAAAGCTATGGTGGGCAGGAGTTATTAACAAACCAATGTTGATTATACTGTCTTTTTGAAATATACAAGAAATCATATCACAATATTGGCTGTTTATGTAGATGATATGATCATTACAAGAGATGATGAGAGTGAGATAGCAGAGCTAAAGGTTAGACTGGGGAAACAAGTAAAGATTTGGGAGAGATGAAATACTTCATTGGGATTGAAGTAGCTTGGGGACTAGAAAGGATAGTACCATCTCAAAGGAAGTATGTCTTGAATCTACTTATGGAGACAATCATGCTTGGCTGCAAGCCTGCAAGGGTACCTATCGAGCAGAGAGTAAATCTGAGTGCTGATGCTGGTGAAACTTTGGATAGAGAGAGGTATCAAAGATTGGTTGGACAGTTGATATATCTTAGTCATACCCGACCTGATATTTTATTTGTTTTGCGTGTAGTGAGTAGGTATATGCATGACACGAGAAATGGTCATATGGATGCGATGTACCTAACCTTAATATACTTGAAAAATGCACCAGGAAAAGGATTGATCTTTCGAAAGAACGGACATATGGGCATTGAGGGATATTGTGATTCAGACTGGGCTAGCTGTGTTGATGAGTGGAAGTCCACATCCAGATATTGCATGTTTGTAGGAGGCAATCTGGTCTCCTAGATGAGTAAAAATAGTCAGTCGTTGCCCGTTTTACTGCTTAAGTAGAGTACAGAGCCATGACCCTGAGTGTCGCTGAGATGATGTGGTTGAGGTCCTTGCTAGAAGAGTTGAAGATGGATGAGCAAGAACAGATGCAGTTGTGGTATTACAACAAGTCAGCTATAAATATTGCCAATAACCCGGTCCAACATGACAAAGCCAAACACATGGAGATTGACAGGTTCTTCATCAAAGAAAAGCTGACCAGTGGGCTTCTGGAGCTAGGACATGTGGCTACTAAAGACCAAACTGCTGACTGTCTTACCAAGGGTCTTAATGCGCTAAATTTGGATGGACTTTGTAACAAAATGGGCTCGATCGATATATTTCACCCATCTTGAGGGGAAGTGTTGGGTAATGTTAGGTGAAAAATGTTGGGTAATAGTAGGTGAGAGTTAATGTTAGGTGAGAGAAAACAAGTTCCTACCAAACCTCACCTATATGTTTCTTATATGTATCGGCACCTATATGTTTCTTATATGTATCGGCAGATTGAAGAAGTAGTAAATGAATTGTAAACCAACTTATATATTTATATATAAGGCACAACAAACTTCATAGTCCAATCAGTACATGGTTGGGTCAGGTATGGCTCTTCTAAGCTTTGGAACAACATACAAAGGTTCTTTTCTTAGGAGACTAGAGCCCAATTCCTCTGTCATATCCATCTCCTGTGGTTCCATCTTCCTAGGTAATGTCCAATCAAAATAGTAGAGAAGCATTGCAAGAGGCAATTGAACATTAGCAACACCCATGGTGATGGCTGGGCACATCCTTCTCCCTGCACCAAAAGGGATGTATTCAAAGCTATTGCCCTCATAGTTGACTTTATTATCCATGAACCTTTCCGGTTGAAAGCTATAAGGATCATTCCAGTATGATGGGTCATTGTTGACTGCCCATGCGTTTATGATGACTTCTGTTTCAGCTGGTATTTCATATCCATTGATTTCACATTTATTGATACATTTTCTTGGGAGCAAAGGAGCTGGTGGATGAAGCCTCATCGTCTCTTTGATTACACATTTAAGATACTTGAGTTGATCTATATCAGATTCATCAATATAACCCTTGGGATCAAAAACCTGCCTCACTTCTTGTTGGACAGTTTCAAGAATTCTTGGATCTTTAATCATTTCAGCTAATGCCCAAATCGATGTCGCAAATGATGTGTCACTTCCACCAACAAATACATCCTATTTGACATAGAAAGACACGATAACATCATGAGTGTTAAATGGGAGAGAGTAGAAAACAAAAGCATATGCATCTAAGGGACTTTCCATACACTAAAAAATGAAGAAGAACAGCATCTAGCGAAAATAAGTCGATCAACTTTATAAGTAACACTAAGCTACAATCAATTACTTTAGATCTAAGCCTTTTTATGAGAAACAATTGCAATCACTCCCGTAAAAACATGAACACATGTCCGAGCCCGGCCTAACAAGACTTTGGCCTGAGTCCATAAAACTTCTTCAAAACATAGAAAACAATAAAAAACTAACAATCAGAATGAAAAAAATGGAGTATGACGTACATACGAAGAAAGTAAATCAAGGACCAAGTGATGTGATTCTCATCATTAGGCCGACAAAGCAAGAAGAGGAAGACTGGGACATGTAGTGTAGGTTGAAAATCGATAGGTTGAAAACTATCTTGTATATGCTTTGATATTCACCCAAGAAATGTCAAAAAATAAATAAATAAAGAGAAAGAAAGAAAGAGATCTATCATGAATAAAAAACTAACCATGATCAAAGCTTTGATGTTGTCTGTGGTCAAATGGAACTCTTTATTTTCATCCTGCTGTTTAAGAAGAACATCTATAAAATATTCAGGCCTTTCCTTTTCCTTTTCATCTGTCATGCTATTAGTTACTCTATGTTCCTGGATGATTTTATCAAGTATGATATCAAGATCATCATGATACTTCTGTAACCTCTGTCTCGATCTGCTGAACCTTTTAAGTAATCCGATCGATGGGAAAAAATCATCAATATTAAATCCTGATGATAGCTCAGAGATTCCAGTGAAGATGGTGAGCAATGAATCATTTTCCTTTATTACGTCTCCAAGTGCTAACCTTGAAACAATTTCAAAAGTTGAAGAGAAAAGCTTCTCTGATAAATTTACCGGTGATCCCTCATTCGAAGCTATCCACTTCATCAACCCCATACAAACTTCTTCTCTTATGAATTGGAATGATTGGACTCTTTTCTTAGTCAGTAGCTCCAACACACAAATTTTTCGTAGTTGTCTCCAGTAATCACCGTATGGAGACCATCCTACATCTGTGCTCCCGTAGAAGATGATCTCAGATACTGAAGTAAAAGGTCTCGATGCGAAGTTCACGTCATGAATTTTCATTAATTGTTTACCAACTTCAGGGGATGAAACTACAATAGTTGATAGCTCTCCCAGCTGCAGGTGCATTAATGGCCCGTATTTGAGGGCGAGCCCATGCAGCGCCCGATGTGGCAATGCGCCGGTGAGATTATGAAGATTTCCAATCAATGGCAACTTCCATGGCCCGGGAGGAAGATTTGGAGAGGCCTTTCTTGATTTTATCAGGAAGAGAAGGAAAAGGACAAAGACAAAGGAGGCAAGGGACAGAAAAATTGGGTACTGGGTGAGTTCCATGAGAAGTCAGGCAGATAATCTTGTTGGAACATGCACTGATTTCACTAAATGTGTTCCAGCTTTATAAGGCGGTAACTGCCAACGCAATCCTCTCCTATATGCACCAAGTGAGGCACAATTTTCTTTTTTAAAATTATTGAAGTAGGATAGGGCGTGATTATTAGGGTTTGATTTTTTTTGCAAATGTCAAATCCACAACGCATTGGGTTTATTTCTTTTCTCTCGCGCGCTATTAATCTAGTGACTTTTCTGGATTCCAGTCGGACGAAAAGGGAATAGACACAGACAAGTGAAACAAGTCACAAAAAAAATTAGGGTCCGGATGAGCTCCATGATAAAAGTCTGACAAAGACAACTGAAGCAAAGTAAAAGGTAGTAGCTCAGTTGTGACATCAACATTTAAATGATAGTTTATTTCAATTTCTTTGGCCCCGGGAGGAAGATTTCGAATTGACTTTTTTGAATTCCAGTCCGACGAAAAGGAAAAAAGACAAAGACAACTGAAACAAGTGAAAATAGAGGTAGGGGTCCGGTCACAGACGGTTGGCACTCCAAGATTTTCTTAAACCGCAACCGAACTGCCTAGGGTCGGTTTGCATAAGTTTTTACTCATAGGGTTTATTATATCGAGAGATGTAGATGAATGTGAATCAATAAATCTGCCTCCAATAAGATTTGGGACCCTCTGCGGGCATTGTATAAAAATATCAAGATCGATCACACATAATCCCTATTGAACTCAATTGCACTACAAAGTGTCAAATAAAATATGTATGTTATATGTATAATTGAATTAATTATGGTAATTAATTTTTTTATTACCTAATAGTAAGAATTCTAATTAGAGTATGATTCTACTATGCTAATTAGGAGTAATTATTTGTTAATTATCTAATATTGAGAGCTCTTATTATGGTACGATTCTGCCATCATAATTAGTGATGAACTCTAATTCCTCCTTATAAATAAGGCGTACAGTACGCCTATTTATAACACCAATATTCATATTCTCATGTGTTGAGACACATAAACATATATACAGTTTCTCTCGAATTATCATTTGTGAAAGCGAAGATCTGAGTTCGTGGATTACAAGGAAACTCTGGTGGACTTCTGTTCGTGTTCGTGATATTATCAACCGTAACAGTACAGTTCTATATGCTTCCGTATTGAAAGGTATGATTCGTTCATTTCTAGTTTAACTATTAGATCAGTTCTAATTAGGTCTACAGTGGTATCGGAGCCAGATTTCGAATCTGATTATATTCGTTCCTTTATTCATTAATAATTCGATTTGTTCAATTATTTTTTTCGTTATTAATTCATTCTCGTTTGATTTTTTGGAATAAAATCATTGTTTTTATCGATTTTCGTAATCGAGAAAGCCATAATCTCCTGCTTGCCACCAGATCCGCTACTCCGACCGACACATGTGTCCGTCACAGCCACCATAGACGACGGCGCATGTTCGTCACGCGCCATCGCAGGTGACGACGCGTGTATGTAATGCCACAGGATTCGACAGTTCGTGTGTGTCGCGTGCAACACTTTCCGAGGAGCAAAATCATGTACGTCGCCGCAACCGTTGTTGCCCTGCGTTCAGCCCATCAAATTTGTTCTACGGCGGCGCGTGCACATCACGCACCACCGACGCTCGCACAAAAAATGCGCACGGACGCACTAGTTGACCTCCTCAACTGCCGATCAACATATCTGGCAGACAAAAATTTCCGTATTCGACCTCGGGCTGGTGCGTGTTTGTCACACGCCACAAAACCGAGGCCGAAAATGACCGATTTACAACTGTTTCTCTACTTTTCATGTAGATCTAAACACGTCATGGCGTGAATCGAACGGGGATCTCATTTTTGGAGTGAGAAAAGGAGGCGACGGCCAAAACCCTAATTGTTTTCATCACCTGGGCATTTCATTAAGCGATGGTGACGGGAAAAATATGGAACGACGATGGGACTAGATCTGCAGGACGGATCGAGTGAAAACGAAAAGGATTGCGATAGATCGCGCGAATCAGGCGAAAGACCCAGGTTACGGCGCGGATGAAATCTTGACTTCGTCCGATAGGGTTTAGACGAAACCCTGTGTTTTCTTTTTGTTTTATATGCTGGGCCGCCAATTTTTTTTTGGGCGGCACGACAACATTTTTAATAAAAAATGTTTAGGCAGATTATTTTTTTCCGTCTGTTTTGGTTGCCCTGCGTTCAGCCCATCAGATTTGTTCTACGGCGGCGCGTGCACATCACGCACCACCGACGCTCGCACAAAAAATGCGCACGAACGCACTGGCCGACCTCCTCAACATATCTAGCTGACAAAAATTTCCGTATTCGACCTTGGGCTGGTGCGTGTTTGTCACACGCCACCAAACCGAGGCCGAAAATGACCGATTTACAACTGTTTCTCTACTTTTCATGTAGATCTAAACACGTCATGGCGTGAAT
>JAOWBN010008875.1:0-11064 GCA_028565015.1 Pinguicula moranensis | reverse complement strand
ACAATTATTCTTTCATTACGCGTAACACAGTGTCATTGCAAAAAAACTTATGGGGCCTTGTTACCTTTCCAATTTAGCAGCATTGTTGTGAAGGAACCGTTCAGGCTTTACTACATCTTTCAATTATACGGAACTGATTTTGTGATGTGAATGTGAATGTGATTGTTAAGCTCTTTACTGCAGTATAATTCAGTTGTAGTGTAAATTTTCTATCTCATTTTCTTAATTCTGCTTATTCAGTTGCTCACGACACCTAAATTTAGAAGTTGCAAGGCAACTGAGGATATACGACAAGGTAAAGTTTTTCCTAGTTTATTTTCACCCTACTAGTCTAGAAGGTGATGCTCAAATTTTTGGACGCATTTCTTCAGCTTTTTGAACTTCATTATTAGCTTTATCTCAGTTTATTGAAAAAAATGATGTTTATATCAAAATGTGGCAACTTATTATTTATGTTTTTGCTGCTGATAGTATTTAAGCATTAGATAATTATGATGTTGCATCATAGAAGTTTGAATAGTTTTTTTACTGGAAGATTAGACATTTTGTAGGATACTACTTTCTATTGCTTGTTGCAAGACAGTGCAGGTTTTTGCTTCTTTATTTTACAAAATGGTGCAGGTTTCACGCAAAATGGGCTAAACAGGTAAATGGTGTAGGTTATCATGGGCTAAATGTGCTAAGCCCGACACTATTCATTTTTTGGGCATGCCGAGTTGGCCCGGCCCGTTGACAGAATGTGCCGACTTGCACCGCCCATTACCTATTAATCGGGCGTCCAACTCGTCAACCTTCAACGGGCGGGCCAAGGTAGCCCGACCCGCCTGTTTGCCAATCCCTTCAGGTGCCCTGGATGAAAACCAAATTTCCTCATCATGTTCCATAGGAAGTCCCATTCCACTGTGTCGAAGGCTTTAGAAAAATCCACCTTCAGCAGCATTGTTGGTTTCTTTGTTTTCCTTATTGAGTGAATGGCTTCATTAGCAATCAATACACCATCAAGAATTTGCCGGCCTAGGATGAAGGCTGACTGGCTGCTTAAGATAATCTTTCCCATCACAGTTTTCATCCTGTTGGCTAGCAACTTAGACAACACTTTGTATCCACTTCCTACTAGAGATATTGGCTTGAAATGATCGAGCTCTTTAGGATTCAAGATCTTAGGAGCTAGTGTAATAAAGCTTGAGTTCATGGCCTTAGACAACCTTCCTTGTCTATAAAACTCTTTGATAAAGTTGACATAATCATGCTTGACCACTTCCCAGTGTTTCTGTATGAACATGAAGCTGAATCCATCAGGTCCCGGACTCTTAGCCGTGGAGCAGCTCCATACGGTAGACTTGATTTCAACTTCAGTAAATTCTGATATCAAGAATTCATTGTCAGCTGCTGTTAGAACCAAAATGGGGGGAAGATCTATTGAGGTTATGCACCTCTTCTGTCCACTGGCCTGATAAGTATAGCCCTCTTATGCCATCATATCTTTTGTTATTGCTCACCTGTGCTTGAAAAAATCTGGTATTGTTGTCACCATCCAAGAATCTTGGACCAAGATCCATCTGGATCTTGATTTTTGTCTAAGTATGGACTCTCTGTGCAGAGTGGAGGTTTTCAGTTGTTGCCACAGTTCTGTGCGGAGTAGCTTCTCTGCTTGTGATGGACTGCTTCTTTCAGCCAGCGCATCCATAGCAGATATTTGCGATCTCAAGTCTTTGATTCTATTATCAATAATCCCAAATGTTGTTCTGTTCCACTCACTGAGCTTCATCCTCATTTGTCTCAACTTCTCACATAAGACATAACTTCCGTATCCAGTTACATTCAAGGAGGACCACACTGATTTCACAAAATCTGCAACGCCATTATGAGTTTCCAAGCTGTCAAGACTTCTCCATACTTTGGGCCCCCAGTTCACTACTTCAGTTCTAAGGAGGATTGGCTTGTGATCAGAACCTGCCTTCTCTAATTCGACCTGGTACAACTTTGGCCATGTCTGCATCCATGAGTCAGATAGTAGGAATCTGTCAAGTCTGTTGCAGCAAGAGCCTCCTCTTGAAATGCAGGTGAAGCGAGCTTTATGCAGCGAAAGGTCTATTAACTCCACATCGTTTATAAATTGATTGAACTCATTCATTTCCATCAGCTGCAGGGAAGCATTACTCCTTCTCTCTTGCAGAACTCTAATTGAGTTAAAATCACCTGCTAGACACCAAGCAACAGAAATGTTCCTTAAGATTAGAGATCATAGGTGAGTCCATAGATCCCTCTTTCCTCTCAATATACATGGCGAGTAAATGCTCAATATCTTGACTGGTTTTTCGTCCACCTCCAGCGACCCTCCACCATTAGAAATCCGTTATCAGACCTTTGGTTGGAGAATTTAAAAACTGTCTTTTTCCATATACACACCAAACCACCCGAGCTTCCTACAACATCACAGTTACACCAATCAAAGTCTTCACTAGGCCAAAGCCTTCTGCAGAAAGTACGGTTCATAGAAGGGATTTTAGTCTCCTGAATACAAATAAAGTCAACGTGTTGAGCTCTGATTAGTTCCTTAAGTTCAGTTTTCTTTTCAAACCCAGCTCCCTAATGTTGTAGGAGAGTATCCACATTAAACGTTAGAGGTATGGGCTCTCTGCAGGGGTACTCTGTTCTGTGCCGTAGCCAGTTCCTCATCCCGTGCATTCATTTCATCTGGTCTGAGGATCAGAGCTTCATGTGGAGAATTGATAAACACCCCTAATTCTGTCGCAAGTTCGAGGATGCTCTTCGACTGAGATTTTGCTGGAGTATCTCTAAATTCCACGATTGAATCTCCATGGATACTCATTCTTCCATTCTGAATCCGCTTGGTATGTTCCAACAGTTTATCTTCAGATACTTCTGTCAGATCATATCGTTTGTAACCTTCCTTCTTCTTCTTCTGTGCAAGAGATTCTGGCGATAATCGCAGAAGAGGAGAGATGCCAAATGGGTCAGACTGCTGAGACAATGTAATCATCCCGCCCTCATTAACCGAAATAACTGGCGTTTGAAGTTGTTGGGCTGGGCTTTCGTCTGTTTCTTCTAACATGGATTGCATATTCTGAATAGGGGCCTCAGCCCAAGCTTGGCATGCTCACTAGCAAGTAGTGTAAATTTACCAAAGTGGACATTGCTGATAGGTCTGTAATGTATAGATGAGTAAGCTAAGTCAGCCTTTTTTCTTCTGATAGTGCAGGACACTTTGTCCCATTAGGAAGAGGTACATACTGGCCTATCAGCGGGAGTTGACTTCTGGTATCCTTTCCAATTCCTTTTCACCAATTTGGGCTTTTGACTGTTGGGACTCACTATTTTGCGAGTTTTTAGTCTGCTTTTCTAGTGAAAGGATAGATTTCGATGATTCACCCCTAGCATGATCATCTTTCTTGGGGGATGAACCAATCTCCGGGAAAAATTCCGTTGAACAGCTCCATTGGAGCTTTTTGGCTACCTCAGTATACGGTCGACTGCAATATTCAGCTGATGGTAGATTTTCTGCAATTTGAGGGAAGAAAATCTTCTTTGCCTTGTCCTCTCTCAGGTTTATCTTCTTTAATTTTCCAGACCTGCCGGGGCTACTTTCAGTGTGGTTCATCCTGGGAAGTTCCGGCCACTCTTTCTCTTGAGAGGGATCATCTCGCAGCTTAAATGGTTGGAGATTGTTAATCTTCTTCCAGCCAGAAGACAGATTGAAGGAATTTTCCTCCTCAGTTACATGGATGTCGAACACCCCTTCTTCCATTTCAATCGGCAACGTTTGGATTATCCTTGAATTAGAGATGGTGAGAACGTGTATTCGGCCATATTGGAGCTCTGTTTGTTGTAGAGTTTTCTTATCTATGGAGATTAGAGAGCCCAATCTACTTGCAAAGATTGAGAAAAACTTTTCGCACCAATAGTGTAACGGAGTTCCCCGTACTTGGAGCCAAGCTGAACGCGCCATTTTCCCATTCAACAGTTTCCATGGTCTTAAAGAGTGCAGATTCATCTTCGAAGTTGTATTCACATCGCTTAGCAGTTTGGCTTGGTCCTCAGAGGTAGTCAACTTTACCAGGACCTCCCCTCCTTCCAGACGTACCATAGTAACCCCTGTACCCGGCCTCGTTTAGGGTGTTGTTCAGCGTTAGAAGGTCCACCACAGGCGCAGGGATGCCTATCAAACTTGGACGAAATTTTATCGATTTTTCCTCAACCACCTTGTTCATCGCATGCACATATGTGTTATTCTCTTGAGTTTGGTGTGTCTTAGCATCTGATCTAGTCACTACAGGGGCACCAGAAGATCCTTCGCTCACCTTCAACTGACAGGAGCCCACCCATATTCCATTTAACCTTTCCAGTAAGTGTTGGTCCGCAGTGGACTTGAAGATCCTTACAAAACCAAACTGCACACCAGACAGAGGCACATTATTGGGGACATAGATGTCACTTACACTACCATAAGCTGAGAACACTCTCCATATTTCTCTCTGCCTACCCTGTTCATGTCTCTGACACTTTTGAATATCTTTTGCTCTGCGTACCATATTTATAACAACTCTCCGATAGCGGTAGATGATGCAGTGTTTTCCCAGGAGAGGCCTAAAGCAGAGGAAGCTTCACCAAATCTTTTCGGTGAAATCCAGCCCGAAGAAGATCAATATCCGTGAAATCCCACCAGGCGGTGAGCCTCCCATACTTCTCCAGCCATTCTCCTGCGTGTGCCCATTGCAGTCTTACAAAGTTCTCCTTGATGGACTGGGTTCCCACCGACGAATACCAGTCCTGTAAGTCGCGTCAGCAACAGTGGCCCCTGATCGTTGGAGATGCGGTTGTCAGATATATGATGTCATCGGAGAAAATGTATCCGTTAGAGAACCCACTGATCGTTGGATTTGAATTTGAACTTGTTATTGTTCTAGTTCTAGGGTTTAGTCCATTCTATTTTTTTGCTGTTGGAATTTGGAATTATATTTTTTGTTTTGGCTGAATCTGAATGTATTGGAACTGAACACATTGCTTTTTATTCATCTTTTCCCCCTAATTTGGTTTTGTCTCATTTTATTTCGTTGTCTGTTTCCTTGTTGGGTATTGGAATGGAATGTCTTGGACTGATTTTACTCCATTCTCTGTTCATCCACAGAGCCGGTTACTGTGATGAGATTTATTCAATGATTTTCAAAATTTTCTTTTGACTCTCGAGGCTTAAATATTTGGAATTACCGTCTGAAATCAATTGATGTGAGATCGACTAGAGGCCCCGTTTAGAGTTTTGAAAGTTATAAGTGGTGACACTTTATAATGCCAATTTAAATAGATTTGATTTTCATATAGTTTTGTGAATTGTACTTATGGAATTAAAATAGGGGGCTGTCTCTCAGCATCCAGTGCAAGATTTAGGAGTTCTTGAGTTGTTAATTGTTATGTTTAAATATGTTCGATGTGTTGTAGTTTATTAGTATTTTGGAGCAACTTATTTATGATAGTTTCTTGTTAGAGGGTAGAGATAAGGATTTTTCGATTACTGAACCATGGAAGTTCTATAAATTGTAGAGATTCTGTACTTAGATTGTTATATAGCAAAACATAAATGGATGCCCACCGAAAAGCAAAGAAGGAAAAACAATTCATTCATTCATCCCAGCAAGGGCGGAGCCAGGAAATTAGTTGAGGGGGGCCAATTGTTTTTTCCAGTTTGAATAGAGTAGATTGGATCAGATTAAATCAGATTCGAGAGTATGCACGTTTAAATATTGTGGTAAAATTTTTGAGATTATTTTATTATTAATATCGATCGAATATGCATATTCAAAAGTTATTACCATCCATATAGAGACAACAATAATTTTTCAGCCAATTTCGTAATAACAAATGTCAAATAAAATTATTTACCAAAACATTGAACTATGAAAAATAATTATATTAGATAATTATAAAAAATAATATACTATTCGAAGTAGTTAACATATAAATATTTAATTATATTGACAAGGTTCATTTATATTAGAGAATTGTAAAAATAATATACTATTTGCATTAGTTAACAAATAGATATTTAATTATGTTAAGAGAGTTCATTGAATGTTGTACGGCGTGGTAGGCGAACATACTGGAGTTTTCAATTGCACACGGTTCAAATCCTGGTTGCACCAAGTTTTTCTTTTCATATGTAAAAAAAATGACAAATGACATGGTTGTGCACCTTTGGGTTTCGATCCCAGAACCCATAGGATCGAAAATCAATCTGCCAACCAGCTCAACTAGACAGATTTTCTGCAATGTTACTGAAGCATTACATATATAATAGGTGGCATCTCAGGGAAAGGTTCTTCTATTTGTGAAGAACATCTAGCATCTAATGATCATCCTTCTCAATCCTGAAGAGTGAAGAGTGAAGTTTATTCTCTTGAATGTGATCCGGATAGAGTCAGTATTTACTGTGATCCAGCTAGAATAGAAATGAAAGTTGATAATACTGAAAGACATTCGCCAAGAGCAGAAAAGGAAGTTCATCATATTGAAAGAGATTCGCCAATAGGAGAAACTGAAGTTTATCATATAGAAAGAGATCCAGCCAAACGTATCGCAATTTATAAATATCTCATCAATCAAATAGAGGAAATAGAAGAGCTATTTACATCAAGAAAGAGGCATATCAATCAAATTTGGCTAAGTATGCTGCTACTCAATGTGGAAAACAATATTGTCGATTTCAAGAAGCATGGCATAAGAAATTCAAATGGACAGAGTATTCACGTACAAGAGATGCTATATATTGCTATATATGCTTCATATTTCGTGATGGGACAAATTTTCATAACACATTTACTTAAATTGCATTCAAAAGTTGAAAATGTGTCAATGATGGTTCGAGGTGCCCGTTACAACATGTTGGAGAATGCAATTCACAACATAGGAATGTGGTGATTTGGTTGAATAATTTGAAAAATGTTCATCAACTCATTAAGAGAGAAACATCGTTTGTGGGTTATGGCTACAGTTGAAAGTATTCAATGGCTTTGTCTCAAGGAATACACATTTAGAGGACATGATGAATAAACTTCTTCCAAAAATCGAGGTAATTTTATTGTGCTACTTAAAACTTTCGAGAAGAATGAACAGTGATATTAGTGATGTTGTTTTGGATAATGCTTCTAGAAATGCAAATATTTTCCCCATTGAATTCAAAAGGAAATTTGGGGAATTTTTGCGAAAAAAGTGAGGAACACTATTTGTAAGGATATTGGTGATTCTGAATGTTGCATCTTAGTCGATGAAGCTATAGATATGTCAAACAAGCAGTAACTGGCTATTATATTAAGATTTGTTTATGTTAATGGTTTCTTACGAAAATGTTCTTTTGAAATTATATGCGTTAAAGATACTACTTTTGGTAATCTCAAAGAAGATGTATAGAAAGCCTTAAACCGCTATGACTTGCAAGTTTGCAACATGCGGAGCCAAGTGTAGGATAGAGCTAGCAATATACATGGCTCATTAAGTATATTACAAGCCTTTTTTTTATTAAAGAATGTCATTATGCTTATCATGTGCATTGTTTCATCCACCGATTGCGATTAGCATTAGTTTCTGTAGCTGAAAAACAATCATCTATTTGTTTCATCCACTGATGGCTTCTGAAATACACTTCTCCACAGAAATAACATGACTTCTTGTCAATACGCTGTTTCATTTTTTCATAAGTTATGAACTACAATCGAAAATGTCCTGGATTTGGTTGTGGTGCAATAGCATTACGGTTGCCACTAGCATTGGCATTTGGCCTCAGCATAGTTGGCGTTGAACTTTATAAGACCCAACCCACTGGATTCATGCTCCATGTGCGAGCGAGTGCATATATGGACCAACTTACAAGCGAATGTGGGTTACTTTCATAAAAGCTTTAGTACCAAGATGATTTATTGTAATTCTCTTATAAGTTGATGTATATTTATTTCCATAACCTGTGTGCATACCCTTTTGACACTTGGATTTTAAACGGGCCCAACTCCAACATGGGCCCAACATATTCGGGATTATCCCGAACCATCAAGCAAACCGCCCACACCTGAACTTGGCTCTAATACCATTTGCAATTTATCATACCCAGCCTACTGGACTTGGGCCCCAGGTACGAGTACCCATATGGGCCAACTTACAAGTGAATGTGGGTTACTTTCATAAAAGCACTAGTATCAAGGTGATTGATTATAACACACATTATCTTATAAGTTGGTTTATATTTAGTTTCATAACTTGTGTGGGATATCACATTCCAACAGGAAGTATTGGCTGTTCAAAAATGTTCGAGTGACAAACTAGTCAAGCGAGAGGATCGATTCTGCCGCTGAGTTTCAACCTATCACCGAACCCATATTCATCCCCTCCAATGTTTTCTACTCAACACTCTGTTACTCAAAAGGATGGGTGCCACAGGAACCAGAACCATTGCCACATACTAAAGATGAATTTTCCGCGGTTTGATGGTAAGAATCCTCATTTTTGGATTACACAGTGTAGTAGATATTTCATCACTTATCCTAATGTTCCCAGGCATGAGTTATCCATCCCGATTGGAATGATAGAGGTTTATGGATAAATTCATCAATGGCATGCACGTCGAACAACATATTATTGTTAGGAACTGTGAACCAGACACGTTATTGCAAGCTATCACTCAAGGCAAGAAGTAAGAAAATACCATCAACGCATTCATTAAGATGGTTAATACAGTCACTACTGTTGTCACTTTAGCTCCAATAGTGGTGACTCAAATTGTTGGTATTTATGTTATATTGTAAGAACTTACGTGCAATATTAATGGGTGTATTGTATTTTAAGCCCATTGGCTATTATTCAATAAAATGATTTACTATTACCAAATTACAATTTTGAATTAGAGCAAAAGAAAAAAAATCCAAAAACCCTAATCTAGACACAACCCGCCGCCACCACCTCCCGCCGACTTTTCGCCGCCGTCATCGTACCTCCATAACTAGAAACCACTTCCCGTGATCGTTTGTGTTCGTATCTTTCATATCCCGACCATTCATGGTCATTTTCGGCCCTCTATCGCGGCCTGACGTCGCTGACCGATTCATCCACCCATGATCATTCTCCAGCAATTCCAAGTGTGTCCGTCAGTGCTATCCTTGGTGCCCACCACGGCCAAAATCATCTCTCTGAGAGCTATACCCGGTTGTATGCATGCCCTGTCGCCACCACAGGAGAAAAAAAATAGTGTGTTTATTTTTTGCTAGCTCTTCGCATCTATCACATCTATTTTCCTTGATTTAGTACCGTTTGATGAATATTTGAGTTTCGGTGATAAGTTGGATAATTTGTATGGATTGATGTTGATTGCCTAAAGCTGGATGTCCAATTTGGCGTTGTGCAGGGGATTGATTGTTGACTGATTTTAATTGTTGAGTGTGATAGATTGGATGAGATGTTGATTGTTGTGTTAATGTGTTGGAGTGAGAATTGTTAACTGGTGGATTGTGAATTGTGAATTGTCGATATGGTGAATTGTGTTGAGGTGTGTTGGAGGAGACGTGAGAGTGCTATTTGTGCTTTGACCATGACGTGAGATTGGAGGAGAGTGTGGATTGATTGTGGTGGAAAAGTGAATTTGACTATGTGGTTGGAGTAGAGTGTGGATTGATCAGAGCTGGTGATTTTGGTTTGACCACATGTTTGGTGTTGACAATGGGTTTTAGAAGAGGTTACTTGGCTGAATTAATGAAGTATATTTACGTGTGTGTATTGTTGCTGAGCTAGTGATTGGAGGATCCTTAAGTTGTTATAAGTGAGCGAGATGTGGTTGATAAGGGCTTAAAGGCGTTGAGTAAGCTCAATACCGAGGGTTTGAAGGTCTTAATTGGGCTTATATAGGGAATGAATGTTCCGATTAAGGCCACTAACCCTAATATTGTATGAAAAGAGATTTGTAGTTTCTTCCATTGTGGAGAGATAAGCCACTTGATGTAGTCCTGCACGGAGATATGGTGGGAGAGAAATTCAAGTGGAAGATGATGATTTGGAGATAGGAGTTGTGATTGTGGAGGAAGAAGAGCTAGTACTAGAGGTGGTGGACGAGGATGCTATCACACTACCTTGATGACAAATGAAAATGATCGAGCATTCTTCGAGGTGCTCGCAAGAAAGTTGAAGGCAGCAAGGGTGGGAGATGAGACTCAGGCCCTTGCCTCCTTTTCCACTCCTAGATCTTCAAATTGGATCATTAACTCTAGGGTTTCTGGACACGTGACGGATGTTTTTATGGAGTATGATTCTCCAAGCGTGAGAGATGGTTAGCTACCACATTTTCAGATCCTTTGATTTCCACATCAAATTCTTGTAGAAGCAGAATGCACCCGATTAGCCTTGGCTTGGCATCCTGTTTTAGCATGAGATATTTAATGCTGAGTTGTCAGTATAAACCACTATTTTACTTTATAAAATGTATGATCTAAATCTGTTAAATGCAAACACCACTGCTAAAACCTTTTTTTCTTAAATGTTATAGTTAATCTCAGGGGCATTCAATGTTCTACTAGCATAGTAAATGGTGTGAAATATCCTATTTTTCTTCTACCCTAGCACTGCTCCCATTGCATGGTCACTGGCATCACACATAATTTCAAATGGCTCCGTTCAGTCAGGTGTATCATCGATAGGAATAGTTGTCAATTTACTTTTCAAGAAGTTGAATGCTTTCATACAATTTTCATCAAAATCAAAGCAAGTATCTTTCTCCAAAAGTTTGCACAATGGCCTTGTAATGTGTGAAAAATCCTTTATAAATCTCCTACAAAAGCCAACATAGCCCAAGAAGCTTATTGTAGGATCTAAGGCTCGATTTCTAAAATTTCCGAAAACTTTCAAATCCGGAACCAAGCTTGAAATCGAGCTCAAAACATGTTTAATTCTTGTTCTAGAGATTAAGGGAAGTCGTACTTACAAGAAATTGAGTGGGAGTTCAATAGTATTTTTGGTGTTATATGTCGATGATATACTGTTGATTGGGAATGATATTCCTATGCTTGAACATGTCAA
>JAOWBN010008864.1:0-11064 GCA_028565015.1 Pinguicula moranensis | reverse complement strand
CAAGAGAAGGGATCAGGTGGTGTTAGAATAAAGCAGCAGGGATCTGAATTATTGAAGTGAAACTTGTTAAGTTGAATGGCAGCCAGTTGGTTCTTATCCAAGTGGGAGGCGATTTCATTGTCAACTACATTGATGGAAGAGAGAAGAATATGATAACTTTTGTGCAGACAAAGTGCATGGGCTCCATGAGCTTTGAAGCCAACAGCAACCGTAGTCTCCAGAAGTCAAGGCCTGAAAAGTGTGCCGTGCAGTGCAGTGTATTAGAACTTCTATAGAGAAAAGTTGACCATACAAAACTGTCTTTCTCTATGTCGTAGTAACACCCAAACTGTTGGTTTTGAGGCTCATATTGATAGAGAATTTAGAATTCTTTTCATTGATTTCATAAGTTACACTCACATTGTTTTATAGGAGAAGTAAAGCATGTATGGGAAGATCGTGGGATAAGGATGTGATCCCGTAATTTTAGGGATTACTTCCTTATATACATAAATCAATACATTTTCATATTTATATGTTTTAACATTCCCCTCAAGTTGGATAGTCGGATCTTCGATACCCAATTTGCTCAATATCTCACAAAATATTTTTCCTGTAACTGCCTTTGTCAAAATATCTGCGAGTTGTTTTTCTGATTGAACAAAAGGCAGGCACAAAGTTCCTTCTTCAAGCTTTTCCTTGATAAAATGTCTATCCACTTCTATATGCTTGGTGCGATCGTGTTGGACTGGATTTTCTGATATACTAATTGCGGCTTTGTCGTCACGCATCAAAGGAATGACGTTGGACACTGGGAACCCAATTTCTATGAGTAATTTTTTCAGCCATAATATCTCGGTCACTCCTCGGGCAATATCTTGAAATTTGGCCTCAGCACTCGACAACGCCACTACTTTATATTTTTTACTCCTCCATGTGACTAGGTTACCCCCAACTAATGTAAAGTAACCTGAGGTAGATCGTTGGTCTGTCTGACTACCCACCCAATCTGCATCAGTGTATGCACATATATCGAGATGTCCATTTTTTCGAAAAAGAATTCCTTTTCCTGGAGTAACTTTCAAGTATCTCACCACTCTTTGTACTGCCTCCATATCCTCTTCTTGTGGTCTTTGCATAAACTGGCTATTCACCCATACTAAGTAAGCTATATCTGGTCGAGTGTGGGATAGATAGATCAATTTCCCCACAAGACGCTGATATTGCTCCTTGTTTGCATCATCATCAAAGCTCACTTTGTGGTTTGCTATCATTGGAGTATCAACATTCGGAGCACCCTCGTGGGCAACGAGAAGGCGGTTGCAATCTATTAGCCCAATCTCAGCTAATAGGTCAAGAATATATACTTCCTTTGGGATATAAATATTCCACTGTTTGATCTCAAGACTTCAATACCGAGGAAGTACTTGAGGCGTCCTTAGTCTTTCATCTCAAATTCTTGAAACAACTGCTTGCGAAGACTCTGAATTTCTTCACTATCATATCTTGTTATTACCATATCATCAACATAAATGATAAGGCACATTATCAAATCTCCTCTTTTCTCAAGAATCATTGTTTTGCCTGTACCCATATTTTTTCATGACCATAGTAAAACGTCCAAACCAGGCACGTGGAGATTGTTTCAAGCCATATAGGGCCTTCTTCAACAAACATACTTCATTTTTTTGGAAACCACTGGAGAACCCAGGTGGGGGTTCCATATATACCTCTTCTCCTAGATCGCCCTGGAAAAAGGCATTCTTGATATCAAACTGATACAAGGCCAGTCTCGATTGGCAGCAATTGAAAACAACACCCTAATAGTGTCAATCTTGGCTACAGGGGAAAACGTCTTGGAGTAGTCAATGCCATATGTTTGAGTATATCCTTTTGCGACCAGCCAGGCTTTGTATCTCTCAATTATACCATCTGCTTTCCGTTTGATGGTAAATACCCATCAACATCCAACCGAACATTTTCCATGAGGCATCATGCATTTTACCCACGTTCCATTCTTATGTAAGGCTATTATCTCAGCATCCATTACCTTCTTCCACTCAATCTGTCCATGTGCTTCATGTATATTTTTTGGTATTTTTTCATAGTATACTGCTGTCAAGAATCCTCTGGCAGACTGGGACAAACTCCCCCTGGCTAGATCAGCCATAGGATACTTTGAATTCCGTGATATGTGTTCCGACTCATATCTTTTGGCAGGTATACCACGATTATGTCTTGATGGTAACACATATTACGGTGTATCTTGGTCAGGATTTTCTGCAGGGTTAGTTGACATAACAGAAGTATTTTGAAGTTCAAGAAGCATAGGATCGTCAAGAATATTTACCTCAAAATTTTCAGACGACCGTGATTTTTGGGGTGGCGAACTGATTGTAGGAGACTGTACTATGTTTTCAATTGGAGATTGAATCACGCTGCTAGTCATGCAATAACCAATTCAGAGTATCATCTGAAGATTCTGATTCTCCCCCGGAACGCTGAAATGGTTATTGAAGAAATATTCAGTCTCAATAAAGTGGCGATCCATGGATGTGAAGATCCGCTCTGTAGGAGGATGATAGCAGCGATATCCTCTTTTATGAATCTCATAACCCACAAAGACACACTTAAGGGCACACTGATCGAACTTGGTGCGTTCAAATCGCGGAAGATGAACATAAACAGTGCGACCAAATACTTTAGGTGGGAGAGCCAGCACAGATGGAATCTCAGTGAATGTTGCCAGCATTTGAAATGGAGTTTTCATCCTCAAAATTGTTGTAGGTAGTCAATTGGTAAGATAGATGGTTGTGGCAACAACTTCACATCAGAACGAGCGAGGGACCTTGGAGTCGAGTAGAAGGGTCTGCGTGATCTCAAGGAGTAATCAATTTTTTCTTTCGACTGTACCATTCTGTTCGGGAGTGTGTGGGCAGGTAGTTTCATGAATAAGTCCGTGATCCAAATAGAACTACCGCATGGAATGATTGTCAAATTCACCACCATTATCAAATCGAATGATCTTAATTATTTGCTGAAAGTGAGTCTTAATCATCATATAGAAATCAAAAAAATTCTGAAATACCTCCGACTTATATTTGAGAAAGAAAACCCAGGTCATCCGGGTACAATCATCAATAAATAATAGAAAATACCGATGACTATCCGAGGATGATTCTGGACCAGGTCCCCACAAATCTGAATGAACCAGTGAAAATATTGAACTAGTGCGAGTATTGTTTAACAAATAAGAGCTACGATGTGTCTTTGCCAAACAACATATCTCACAATCAAGTTTATTATTCTCCAAAAATAAGTGCGAAAGCAAGAGTTTTAGATAACCAGCAGATGCGTGACCGAGACGACGATGCCATAACTAACGTTGTCTATCAGTAGAGCTAGAAGTGTTGAGCGCACCACCAGTCTGATGCATCTCATCTAAATAGTACATTCCATCTTTCTCATTGTCACGCTCAAAAATCGCCTGAGTCTGAAGATCCTGCAATAAGCAGAAACGAGGGTAGATTAGAATGCCACAATTTAATTCCTTAGTGACTTGACTCACCGATAATAGCTTGCATGAGAGAGATGGGACATAAAGACAGTTTTCACGGTTATGTTTGATAAGATCTCAACGGTCCCACCACCAACAAAGGGAGAGACACCCCCATTTGCAGTATGAATAAATTGCTTAGTAGGACTTGTTGGATGAATAATATCAGCCACCACATTTACCATTGTATTCGTTGCACCACAATCAACAATCAACCGATTACTCAGATTGCTAGATGAGGAACGGGTGGAATAAGCGGTAGATCAAGGTAGCTCCACAGAGGGTGTTTCGGGGGTAAAGCCAAAGCACCCAGGTTTGAAAAATTTGGGATTGTCAATTTTGGATGAAATTTGGATTTTTTTTGGGTGGTAGGGGTTGATTTGAAATTTTTTGAGAGGGCTGGGGTGAGTTTCAGGATTTGTGATTAGTCTGGGGTGAATTTCTGGATATTTGGGAAGTTTGGGGTGAATTCCATGATTTTTGGGGAGTCTGGGGTGAGTTTCGGGTCTTATGGAAAGCTGGGGGGGTGTATCGGAAATTGATGGGAGTTCGGTGGGTGTATATATAATTTTGGTTTGTCTGGGGGCGTTTTGTAGGATGGAGAAAGTGTTGGACCCGTTTCGGAGATTCTTGAAAGCCAGTGGAGCATATTGTCACAGATTCATCTTTGGAGGACATAACTGCAAAATCAGACATAATGCACAAGCGTAGCGGAAATAAGGAAGAGTTTACGTCGATTTTGACGCTACCTGGACCGAAACGTTCGAGCAAAATCTCAGATCCGCCGCTCTCTGTTGCGCACGGTCTGCTAGTCTCTGTTATGATTCCGCCAAAATCGGCTGGAGCTGGCTGGTCGCCGCCGTCACTTTTGGAGACCTCATTGTTTCCAATGGTGGCGGGCGCCGCTCCTCCACCGATCCCGCCCCCTTTTTGAGTTTTATCCTTGAAGAACCAATCCAGAAAACCTATCCTCTTGAAGCATCTTTCTGTTGTGTGTCCAGATTTCTGGCAATCCGTATACCACATTTTCGATTTATCAGTGTCCGTAAGGCAGGATGATGATTTTGCTATGGATTTAACAGATTATGACCGCCCCTTCGCCGCCAAACCATCATTGTGGCCTGGATTTAGAATCTGGAGCCACGCAGTTTCGCAACGGAAGGCAACGTACGCGGTTTCGATAGACGGGAGAGGATTTGCCTTGAGTAAGTCACGTTTAATTGCGTCAAACTCGGGATCCACCGAGGCAAGGAACTGAAATAATCTCGTTTCCTGTCTCAATTGGTTGAATATGGCAATGTCTTCAGTGCACCTCATTGGATTGGGTTGACGGCGATCCATTTTTGTCAGATCCACTGTAATTTGGTGTACAGTTCTTCGAATTTGCTTCAGTTCTGCATATGACGGCTTGCCCGGACAGATAGATCAAATAATTGCAGATTGTCACTGCCGCTACTATAAGTTATACTGAGTCCATTCCACATAGCTTTCGCCGGCGGGTACGATGCATACTTGTCCACTAGAGTTGCCGCCATAGCAATGAGGAGACTCGCACAAACGTTAAGATCAGCTTGCTCCCATCGTTTATACTCGGCAGTATCTTCTTTTGGGGGGTCATCAGTGAGATGACTTAATTTTCCTTTGCCACCGACAGCCATTTTGGCTAAACGACTCCAAAATGGGTACTTCTGATTATTCAATTTGATGCTGATAGAGATCGGGTGATTGGTTTCAGGGGGTTGAAATTGATTGAGGAGGCATGCGAATTTTTTCGGTAAATTCGTCCGATGGACGGCTCACAATTTGTGATGCAACCCCAGACTCCTTCAGGGCTTCTTCTTCTTTGTCGCCGGCCATTGGCCTTGGCAGGAAACTACACGGCAAATGATGAGATGAAAGTTCAAGATCGGAAGGATCAAGAACGTTGCTCTAAATGATGAGATGAAAGTTCAACTTCTGGGGCGTTTGCAAGTTCCACTAAAAAGTAGCTTTTGCATTTTGGCGGTGGAAAAGTGTATTTTTAGTGTTTTCAATTTCGGCTTTTGACGTTTGACTTTTAATTTTTGGCGGTGGAGAAGTAAAAAAAACCCAAAAGTCAAAAGCTTCTCTAGATAGCTTTTGGAGTGCTTTTGGTTGTAATAATTTTATAACTATTTAAAAATTTAAATTTCATACATTTCTACCCTCGTAAATAATTCAATATTCTAAAAAAAAACTTAATTCAAGGATATTTTTATTATTTTCCATTTATAAGTTAAGAGAAGTAGCTTTTGAAATAATAATATGCAAAACTATATTTGTAACTTTTATTATAGTAAAACATATTTTGCAAACATTTTTCAACTATTTCATAAAAGCTCATTTTTTCAAAAAACCTTTTAAAAAGCTACTTCGGCATAAGCAAAAAACTTGCAAACACTCCTTCATTCTGTTCAGTGTCAACCATTCTTTCTTTTGTAATCAATGAATCAGAAACTTCAACTTTGTCAATTGCAAATTGAGTTGGAAGAGTCATCATTGACAACTCTTTTAGCTTTATGTTAATAATGGACTAGAGCAAAATGGCTCTATTAAATTTCAATGTTTCTATTTAGTGAAGTTGCTGGAACTCAATACATCAAATGACGCAACACATATTGGGTCGCAACGGAAACAACCTCTTTGTATAATTACAAGGGTAAGGTCGCGTACATCTAACCCCCCATACCCCAACTTAATTGGAAATATACTGGTTATATTGTTGTTGTTGTGAATGTATAAAGCAACTGTATTGTTATCAACAAACAGAAATTATCTCTATTCAACAAAGTATGCATACACCAATCTAACTTATTCCACTTTCTCATTGATCAGAACTGTTAACAGAGGCAACTACTAATAATGTCTCTCAATAGAACAAGCAAAACTGAATCAAGCAGATGATTTGAGCTTCACGGTGATGCAAGTAGACCATTTCCCCTGGTGAAAAGCTTGTCCCAGCTCGATCTCACAAGGTTGCCTGGTGCCATCTCCAGCACAAGTCCCTGCACCATGGGGGCTGCCACCCCTCACCTGCTCAATCATGCCGTGGTGTGCCGTGCCAGGTGGGTTATGGCAATTAATCTGCAACGGAACTAATTCATCATACCAACTTAGATCTGAAGTTCTCTGCCAACAGACAATATGAACTTTAAGGATGAGGTTTATGATAACCCGTAATCACGCCAATCGCTTAACTTTAACTATTCAATGCCCCACCACAAATTTCATCACATGTGAACACAATTACGCAAGTGAAAACAGATAAACAGGGTATTGAAGAACTTACCCTGTGCTTTAAATTTTTAGACCATAGTGACACCTCTTCAAACCACCTTTCACACAGTAGGCCAGGGCGGAGCCAGAATTGAGGGGAGGAGGGCCAAATTTTTTAGGTTTGAAAGGCCGGGCTAGATCGATTTAAGCTACAAAAAAATCCAAATTTTTTTGGCGGATTTGAGCAAAAGATATAAGAAAATTCAATAAATTTTATGTAATTTTTAAAGTATATTGTTCAATAAAAATAAATCGTATATATCTGAATTTTTTTTGGATTTGACTGAAGTAATGTTTAAAGTAAAAAAATGAATTTATTTTATAGTTCAAAGTTTTCAATTTACGAAATATAATTTATTAATTACAATCTCAAAAATAAATATATTTAAAAAAAATATAAATATAAATTAAAAAACTATCCAAAAAAATAAATAATATTTATTAAATTGATTGCTTTACTAATATCAATAATATAACAAATTGTGACATACATGTTACCGGTCGGAGTTGTCCATCCGTATACCTGTTGATTATGTAGTCATTGTTTAAAACCCAATTCAAACAATTTTTTAATTTTTATATCTAAAAAAAAAAAGCAAAGTGGGTGGCGGGATTCAAACTCCAGTCCTATCAGAAACTTGACAAAGAGCCCTTACCCGGTGCGCTAAACGTGCGATAGGTACATGTTTAGAAACAAGATTCTAATCATTCTATACATTATTTAAAGGGGATCAAATTTAAAAAATAAACTTTTTTACATATAAATTAAATTTTTTTAAATTCCAGAGGGGCCATGACCCCCCTGTCCCCCTACCTCCGCCCCTGGTAGCAGTGACCTTTCGATCAATAGCTTTGCACACTCACTTGTTGGGGCTACAATGGCCATGACATCTCCACAAACACAAGGGCCCACTGGAACCCCCCATCTCGGCCGAAAATCCGGCACTGGCACCACAGCAGGACCATTGATCTGATTACCCAAACATCCTACCTAAGGGAGGCCTGCAAAAGGACGAAATAGTGGGGAAGCATGGTGGTGGAATGAGGAGGTCCAGACAAAAGTGAAAGCCAAGCAAGATAAATTTAAACAATTTATGGCAACCATCGTAGAAGAGGAAAGGGTGCAACGAAAGGAGGGGTACCGGCAGGTAAGGTCAGAGGCGAAAAGAGCGGTGACAGAAGCTAAAAGCAAGGCGTAGAATATGTATAGAAGATTGGACATTAAATAGGAACGTGCAAGGTATGTATAAGCTCGCAAAAGCCAGATCTTGAACGAGTAGGGATATTGACACCGTAAAGTACATAAAAATGGGGACGGGAAAACGCGCTTGACAAAGGTGAAGATTAGAGAGAGGTGGGAAAGATATTTTAGCAAGTTGTTTAACGAGGCGCAATATAATGGTAGCAACTTGGGGGTGGGGAGTTGATGCGACGATCAGAAAATCAGTGCTTTGTTAGACAAATATTGACAAAGGAGCTTAATGGGGCCCTTAGCAAGATGGGAACGGCGAAAGCGGTGGGGACGGATCAGATACCGATTGAGGTGTGGAAGTGCCTGGGAGAAATATAGGTGTGGTGGCTAACAACTCTTTTTAACATCATCCTACAAACGGGATAGATGCCAGCGGAGTGGAGAAGTACCGTAGTAGTGCCGCTCTATAAGAACAAGGGGGACGTGCAACAATGTAGCAATTACCGAGATATTAAGCTGTTGAGTCATACTATGAAATTGTGGGAGAGAGTTATTGAATGCAGAATGCGAAGAGAAATACACGTGAAAGAGAATCAATTTGGGTTTATGCCCGGGAGGTCGACGATGGAGGCAATCCATCTTCTCAGACGTCTAATGGAGAGATATATAGAATGTAAGCAAAGTCTCCATATGGTCTTTATAGACCTAGAGAAGGCGTATGACTCTATACCGAGAGAGGTTATTTGGGAATGTTTAGAAACCAAGAAGATTCTGTGGATGTATGTGCGGGTTATAAATGATATGTATGAGAGTGCGAGGACTAGTGTGCAGACTCCAATGGGGGAAACAGAGTACTTTTCGGTAGATATAGGATTACACCAAGGGTCAACACTGAGTCTATTCCTTTTCATGGTGATTATGGATGTACTTTTTTGGGACATACAAGAGGAAGTACCATAGTGTATGTTATTCGCAGATAACATTGTCTTAGTGATAGAGGCGAAGGAGGATGTTAACGCTAAGTTGGAGCGTTGAAGAGTGACGTTAGAGGCCAAGAGATTACGGTTAAGTCGCTCAAAGACTGAGTATATGGATGCAATTTCACGGATAAAACAGAGAAATGTGGAATGGAAGTTATGATTGCGGATCAAGTACTCCCTCAAAAGGACAACTTCAAGTATTTAGGATCTGTCATACAAAATGATAGAGGTGTTGAAGGTGATGTTATACATCGCATCAAGGTCGGATGGATGAAATGGAGGTCGGCTACTGGAGTGTTGTCCGATAAGAATTTTTCACTTAAGTTGAAGGAAAATTTTTATAAGACAGTTATAAGGTCAGCCATGCTCTACGGATCATAGTGTTGGGCTATGAAACTGTCACATGTGCAAAAGTTTGAAGTGACGGAGATGAAAATGTTAAGATGGATGTGTAGTTGTACATTATTATATACGATCCCGAATGGGACTTATAAGGATACACTGGGTATCGTATCTATCAGTGCCAAGCTGAGAGGGGAGATTGAGATAGTTTGGACATTTACGCAGAAGGCATGCCAACAAACTCAAAGAGTTGAAAGGCTCCAAGTTGAAGGAATGCAAGGGAGAGGGAGACCTATGAGGACGTGGGAGGAGCAAATTCGATTAGATTTAACGGGATTAGACTTCTCTGAAGACATGACCTCCGATAGGACGAGTTGGAGATGTCTTATTATGATTAGAGATGTATAGAGATATAGGACACATGTATGCATACTTGAGTATGGACAGAAAGAGTTAGGTAGGGTAGACTAGAGGGTTAAACTATATTTATTTATTTATTTATTATTTAATTAGGTATTTATTTATCTATATTTTTATATTTATTTAGCTATGTATTTATCATATACTATTATTTTTATTTTTATTTGCATATTTATGTATACAGTTTTAGTATTATTGTTATTATTTTATTGTTTTTATTATTTATTTATTTTATTATTTTACTTTATTGTATTGTATTTCTTTCTTTTTTCGCCGTTATCTACGAGTTGAGGGTCTGGTCTCTAAGGTAAACAGTCTCCTTCTTCTGAGATAAGGGTATGAGTGCCTACATCTCACCCTCCCAAAATCCTGCTTACGAGCGGGATTTACTGGATATGTTTAGTTTGGTTTGCTTTGGTTTGGTTTATTTTGCTCTAGTCCATTATTAACACAAAATTAAAAGAATTATCAATAATGACTTTTTTAATTACATTTGCAATATACAAAAGAAAATTACCTCGGACAGAGGAGGCACCATTGAAATTTCTGTTTTCCATACTATCAACAGCAGTTTTAACAAAGTCGCACAAAAGAAAAACGCCTGCTCCTTTTGTCTAACTTCTTTGCCTCATACACATCCTTCACAACACCATAAGGTTTAAAATACTTTGTCAAATCAGATTTCCCCCAATCAGCCGGATAACCAGAGACGAAGAAGGAGACAGGGTTTCTCCAAATAGCCTCCACGTACCCCGATCTACCCTTCCGGGCGTCTCCCTTGACCCTCCAAGCATGATTCGGCCCTGTCTCAAGACTGCGACTTGCCAATTAAATCCATGATTTTATATCTCGATAAACACACAGAATTCGCGTATGAAATCATATTTGAGCATAGCATCTATCCGCAATAAATGCAATATCTTCTATTAATGAAGCTGACAATAGGACAGTTACGGTTCGGTTAAAGTACATCACCATTCACCAATGACCTTAATTCCCTCCTCGAGGAAATAAATTTGATTCTCTAGTTCTCTCTATTTCAATGAATATCAAAATAGTTTCTTTGAGCCCATAACTATTATGCTCAGGGAAAAAGCCCGCCCATTAAATAATCTCCACTAGACAATTTGAATTCAATTTAGGTCCGACTTTGTGGTTGTAACAATTCACAATTTTTGAATTTAATAAGATGGATTCTTTTTTTATAAGTAAACACTTGTACTAAGGCCCTGTTTTGCGCAGGCCTTCTTCTACTTCTTCTTCTACTTCTTCTACTACTTCTTCAACTACTTCTTCTTATT
>JAOWBN010008853.1:0-11064 GCA_028565015.1 Pinguicula moranensis | reverse complement strand
GGTATTTACGTAATACGAGTTATTTTAGCCCTAAATACCCAAGTAACCGATGCTAGAAAATGGCTACCAAACGCCTGTTCTGAATAGTTTCTACATCCGGCTAACTAGTTATCAAACGGATGGCTGAAACTGTTATCCCTCGGATATCCGCGCCGAGGATAACCTAGGGATAATTGCTGGCCTGATACCAAACGGACCCTAAATCACTTGTGCAACCATTTGTAGATTGAACTGTTGCCCTTGAAAGTGAGCATTGTTTCTCAATTTTCACATTGTCCAGGCCATGGCTATCCATATAGCTTTCCATGCATCCCTCAAGGCGGATCTAGAAATTTTATTTATGGGGGGCTAAAAAAGTTTTTGGGGAGATTTTAAATTTTTTTTGAGGTGCAAATAAAGTTTTGTAGGATGGCGATGTATTTTTTTGGCATGAGTTAGTGTAGATGACAAAATAATTTACCTGTTTAACCTTTAATATCTATAAAAATGATTAACTATAAAGTTTATTTTAAATATCTTCATTTAATATACTGCAAAATTAACTTTTATGATTATAAAAAAATATATAAAATCTTATAAAAAAATATATGTATATTATTTTTTATTACAAAATAAGGCCTAATGGGGTGTGGGGGTGGGGCAGGCCAGGCTAGGGCCTGGCCAAGCCCCCCTTACATCCGCCCATGGCATCCATGTTGACCACCATCGGTTTGGCTTGGAGGAAGACCTCAAAGAATGGTACCTGCAGGTTAGATAAGGAATTAATTTCATCAGATTCTAACCACTTTCTAATCACACTCCATATTTTCAATGTTATAGGGCAAGTTTGGAATATATGTATTGAGGTCTCATGTTCATCTTTACACATCGTGCATCTTGTTTCCTGCCCATCGGGTATGACATTTCTCCTTAATAGCCGATCTTTAGTAGGAAGTGAATCTTGTAGAAGTGTCCATGTCATGATTGCAGTTTTCATTGGAGAGTACTTGTTCCATACTTTCTGTAATCGCTGTGCATCCTCACTACTGTAGGAAGACTGTAATCCATCCAAGATTTTTCTGTACGTTTTCTTGACTGTATATTTTCCATCTTTACTGCCCTCCCACACAAACTCATCCTCCCCATACTCTTTGTGTAGTGTATCTTGTAAAGCACCTTGTAGAGACAGTAGGTCTATACGTTCCCTATGCCTTAGGTTCCTCCTCCAATGCCATCTCCATAACCACCTTCCATCCTGCCAACCTCCCATGTCTGCTATTGAACTCTCTGAATTAACAACAACTCGGACAATCTAGGGAATCTAGTAGCCAATGTTGCAACACCTTGCCATCAATCTACCCAGAATTTTGTACCTTTGCTATTTTTCAATCTTATTTTCATATTTGAGCTAAACCATTCCTCTGCCAAGGTGTCCTAAATATTATTCCACCAACTGGATGCATAATTCCTTCCTCTCTGTCTGCCCACACAACTTCTCTGCTCATTCCTCGGATTTTTCAATTCCCTCAGCTCTCCAACTGCTAGTAACCCCTTAGTGCCATTCCTTGATCTAAGTCTTCCATTGCCATACTTTCCTCCTTACCTAGAATTCTCACCCCCACTTACCAAGCATAGCTTTGTTGAAAACACTGAGGTTGCACACTCCCAGCCCTCCTCCCTCCACTGTTATGCAGAGTTTATCCCAAGCTACCCTACACAATTTTTTCTTATCCTTGCTCGCCCCACAGTAGAAATTTCTCTGTGCTGAAATAAGTCTCTTAATCACCATGGCTGGGGCTTTAAAGAAAACAAAGTAATGCGAAGGTAGAGCAGTAAACACCGAGTTGAGGAGTGTTAGTTTACCTCGCATTGATAGATACTTCTGTTTCCAAGAAGAGAGTGCTTTAGTAAATTTATCAGTGATAGGGTTCCATGTTTTCTGCCTTCCCGGATTAGCACCCACAGGTAGTCCTAAATACTAAAAAAGGATCATCCTGTTCTACACCCCATATATGCTGACATATCCTCCATCACTGATGTTGGCATGATTATACCAAACAGGCAGTTTTTGCTAAAGTTGATGCGCAATCCTGAAACTAGCTGGAAATTTTGCAGAATTGCTTTGAACACTCTAACAGTGTCCCATGATGCTTGTCCAAACAAAATTGTGTCATCTGCGAATTGGCGGTGAGACACCATGACCTTATCTTTTCCCACTTCCACTTCCCTAAACATCTATTCAGTTCCATCATGTATGTCCAGTTTAGAGTATCATAGGCCTTTTTTAAGTTCAACTTAAATATTAGGGCATGTTTCCTTATTTTTCTTAGCTCATCCACCGTCACATTAGCTACAAGGATTCCATCCAGCAGTTTCCTTCCTTTCAGGAATGCCATATGGTTAGGAGAGATGATCTCTTCCATGACCCTGCTGATTCTGTTTGCCAATACTTTTGAGATGATCTTAGGCATAATCCCTATGAGTGTGATAGTCCTGTAGTCATCAACATACATAGGGGACTCTGATTTTTCTATCAAGGTAATATGAGTTGCATTACTGCCTTTCGAGAATTTACAATTTCTGTAAAACTCTCTGAACATCTGCTCAATATCCTCCTTCATCATGTGGATAAATTGCTTAACGAATTTGAAATTTAGCCCATCTGACCCTGGGCTTTTCCCACTTCCACAGCTGTTAACTGCTTCCATAATTTCTCTCTCTCCAGAAGAAATTATCAGTGATTGTTTAGCTGTTGTGGATAAGCCTTGGAGCAACATATTCCCAATTTAGGTCTGTTTTCTAGCCACTCTTTATATCTTGTCTCAAAATGCTCTCTGAAGCATTCCTTTACCTGATCAACCTCCTCAATCCATATATTATCCTTCCACACCCCATGTATCTCACTGTACCTTCTGTTCCTGGTAATCCAGTTGTGAAAGAAAGTCGTGTTCTCATCTCCTTGACTGATCCATTGAACTCTGGACTTTTGATACAAAGTGTTGTTCAGAGTTCTGGATAATACCTTCAGATTCTCTCCAAGTTTCTGAATATTCTCTACTTCCTCCTCCCTGTCAGTATATCCGATGTCCTGTTAAGTTGCTCTTTCCTATTCTCTGATACACTTCAGAATATTGTTCCTTTCATCCAATAAACTCCTTGGGGCAGAGTGATTCCAGGCCTTTATGGCCAGTCCCACAGCCTTTATCTTCATCTTCAATATGTAACTAGCATAGCCATGGGGACCAGACAATCTCCATGTATTTTCTATCATTGTTATATAAGATTTATCCTCTAGCCAACAAGCCAACACTCTCACTGGCTCGGGTCCCCAGTTCTGCAGATTAGTAGACAGGCAAACTAGGCAATAGTCAGATTCTTCCCTATTCAGTCCTGTTTGAGACCACGTCAGCTCATTTCCTAGCCAGGCTTCATTTACCAATAATCTATCCAAGTGGCTCATTGCTTTCATGGACTGAGATACCAGGTGAAACACCTCCTTCCCATCCTCAAATCAATCAATTGCATACCAGACACAAACTCTCTGAATGCCTTTATTTCATTCTCACTGTCCCCTCTATTCTGATTTTGCCCTTTTCTCTCTTTTCTATCAAGCACTGCATTGAAATCCCCCATCACACACCACTTGTCCTCTTCTCTGCCTACCAGGAGCTCCAATATCTCAATCCACTGCCTCTGTTTAACCTGTAAAGTCTTACCCCCATATACATTCAGCATGTGCGTGATCATTTGCTCATTATTCCGGTAACCAGTTATGCCTAAGAAGCCAGTTCCTGCCATGATCTTTTCTCTTGTGAATTTCCTCATGTTCCAGATGCATAGTAGTCCCACAGATTGGCCAATGGAGCCCTGGTAACTCCAGTCAAACTCATTATCATACTACAAATACTCACACAACCTCCAGTCAACAATGTTAATTTTTCGTTTCCTGTACACTTAGAAAATCGAGCTTCGGTGCTAAGATAAACTCTCTCAACATCCTTCTCCATACCTGGCCACACAGGCCTCTCACGTTATATGTTATTATTTTCATCAGGAACCATTTCATCTTCCTTCTTACTACTTCCATTTTTCTATTTTTTGAACTTTAGTATGTTTTCACTGTTAATTTGTATCAGCAGATCCCTGGTTGCCTTTTTTTCTTTACCATAGTCTAAGCCCAGTTTCTGACCTATGGCTATTACATTATCAGCCTCAATACCCCCTATATCTCTGGGTTCAACTGGCATTTCTTATCCTTAGTTGATTCCTCAATGTGTTTTTGAGTTATTTGATCAATCCAATTTTCCAGTGAACTTATTTCCCTGTCCCAAACCACATCCACTATCTTCTTTGTTTGGCTCCGAGTTCTTGGCCACCCCTTTATTTCTCACCACCTTTTTCTTTGGTTGTGATGTGCTTGCATGATCAATTGGATTCTGAATCTTATCACCTAATGGTGGAAAACGCTCTAGGGACACCATTATATTCTCCTCATTATTCTCCTTATCCCGTTCCTGATTAACCAAACCACTCATATCCAATTTGCACTGATTTAGATCAGTACCAGAGCTCTGCTTTGAGGCAGTGGTATTTATGGTGAAGGGACTATCCTCTCCTCCTGCCCCTACTGATTTTCCAAGGTTCTGCATCTTATCCCCTTTCCTAGTTTCACTGCTTTCCTCTTTTGGAACTGTCCCTATTATCGTGTCCTTAACATGTATATCAAATGTTACAGGTACCCCTTCTAACTCCTTTTCTAGGTCTTTCATTCCATCCTGTGAGGAGGTTCTACTGGATACTGAGCTATTCTCCCCTTACCTCCCTACTAGTTTTCCAGTTTTTACCTGTTTGCCCCAAGATCTAAATCCATCTACTTCCACCTCTGTAGCTGAACCTGAAACCCTACCAGTAACTTGAGAGTCAGGTATCTCAGGTACTCCTTCTGAGACTTTTACCAACACTTTCTCGTGCCCATCCTTATGGGTATTGCTGCTTCTTGGTTACTACCCCTCTTCCTTCTCCCCATACATGACTTTCTGTCCTACTATTGGCCACCATTCAAGCCTCCCAGGTACCCAATTAGTCTCCTTTTCCCCACTCACTATTTTTTCCCCAAAAATAGTTTCCACCCTTGAAATTCTCTTCCTTTATGCTAGGCTACTTCTCACCAAGTTATTAGCTGCAATACTAGCCTCTGAATCTGTGTCCTCATCCATGTACTCCAACTCCTGTTCCGAGCTATCCTCTGTCATACTCACATCACACTCCTGCCCTAGTCCTTCAGTAAACTTCCCCTCAGGTACTTCCATCATGTGTAATGTGTGGGGGATGTTATCAATTTCAATCTCAATGGTTGGTTCTACCCTTTCACCATTGTCAATCTGCACAAGCATTTGTGCCGCTTCTAGGTATATATGTTGAAGTGTGATCCCATCAATTCTGATCAAATTCCCCACCTTCCTTCCAATCTTCTCTAGTACTGTCTGGTTCCATAACTGTAATGGCAATCCATAGATCTTAATCCAACATATCCTCTTTTTACATCCATACCGTGCCTCCGTTTCAGTCCAGGTACTTAAATCTGACAGCCAATTGGACCACCATGCCTAATCCGCTACTAGAGCTCTCAAATCCTTCTCTGCCTCTTCCCATATCAGAACTTTCCCATCCCCCATTGGGCTTACTATTAGATTTAGATACCCTACTGATCTGAGAGCCAGCTGTAGACTTCTCCACCCATCCTTGATTTTTAGTTATCCCACTCGACTATTGTGGAACCATCCAGGTATAATCTTCTCTGTTTTCACTTGGAGAACCCGTGTACACTTTTGTCGGTCCATTATTTTATTCTGAGGCTCCCAAAGTACTTTTGATGTCTCGCTCCCAGCATCTTTCCCACTTTCATGACATCAATCTTCTCCAGTTTAGACTGCATAATAGGTTTCCTAGTCCTCCCAACCGGAGCTTCCTACTGTATTCCCAACAGAGTTTTATGAAACATTGCTAAATTCGCTCCCAGCTTGTAGGAACCCAGCCAAGTGTTATTCAGTTTAAATAACACTTGCTAGACCGCTACATCCGCCGACGTTGCTAGTTCCATAAACCCAAAAGACCTACCTTTCTTACCTAGTTTCTTTGCTATCTTTAGTTCCTTTATGCTCCCCTGATGCCTGATGCAGTTCTCCAGCATATCAACAGAGTATTTAGGTGGGAAATTCGTGCTAAATAAGGGTTTTCCCCTCCCTGTCTCCTCCATTACAATTCTTGCTCCCAGTCTCTCGTGGACCAGTGCTGGATGTTGGTACCCCACCACCACAGCATAAGACCCCCCCTTGCTTCCATGCAGTCTGAATATTTCTTAGGGTTTGGTTGATAGGCTCCTTTCTAGCCTTTATTTCTGCACGCCTCATCCGTTTCACCTAGTGGCGTGGAGTGAACCACTGGTAACTCATCGTCCTGAAGTTACCAGTCTTCCATACAGAACCTTCGAACTACGCCAAAGCACCAAAGCGCGCAGTAACAGAGGTTCTCCCCGAGAGCACTTTGCTTCCTTGGGGAGGAGACGACTAGTTAAACTCGGCGGTGTCGATGTTGGACATCACCTGCAATCCCAAATGTCTCGATGTAGGAGGAGATACCATTCATGCAAAGGTTTTCGTACGGAGATAAAATAGAGATGGCATCTGAAACTAGGGTCTCTTAATGAGAAAGATTAAGTTGTCGTATATTAAGCAAGTGTTTACACAATTTTTCTTTAATAACATCTGAACAATCACTTAAATTAGTTTCACTTTTAAAATATGTAAAAAGTTCTCTTATATTATCACAAATTGGAACAATAGGGTCTGCAGAGGGTTTATATACATATGATAACAATTTTATATAATCATTAAAATACTTTAATCATTCTAACAGTTTTCGCATTCATTCAAAGGGCAATGATGTAAAATATATTTGTGAATCTATTATTGACAAAAATAATTCTATATAAGCAACGATTGATTGAAGTAAACCGTAAGTTGAGTTCCAACGGGTTGACATATCAACAAATTTTTTTTATAGGCCTAACATTGTGACTTTACAAAATTTAAACCAATATTTCATTACCTTTGATTTACTTGACAAAAATTTAACAGTTTTTTTGATATGATTTATGCTTAAATCAATACATTTTAAAGCATCTTATACGTATAAATTAATAATATGACAAATACATCTAATATGAAAAAAAGACCACCAAAAGAAGCTTGACATAATTCTTTTAAATTATCAACACATAACATCATTAGCAGGGGTATTATCAAAAGAAATGATATATACACTATTTTGTAAATTATAAAAGCATTATCATGTTGCATATATTTTGTGCATTGTGTGATTCATCAAACATTTTATACGCAATGACCATTTTTTTGTATATTCCATTCATCATATATATAATGGCAAGTTATTCCAATGTAACTATGAGTTCCAAAATGATAGGACCATATATCGTTATAAAAACTTTATTTTGTATATTTGAAAAAACTTGACATAATTTCTTTTTTCTTTTCATAAAAATCTTAGCAATATCTGTAGTGTGTACTACATGGAATTCTAGTAAATGTGGGATTTAAACATGTACGTACATAATTTTCAAGATTAAAGTGTTTGACAAATCTAAATGAAATGTCTTCCAAACAAAATAAATCAACTAAACTTTCCATATTCTTATTAGGATTAAATCGAAAACTTGACATAGAAGAAGACGCACCTCTACTGGCGTTAGAACCCAAACTACTGGAGATTTGTGCTGGAGTAGGATTGTAACCAACCTCTACCAGGGTGTTTAGTGTTGACGTGTCTCATAAATATGCCATAACCTCCACGAAGAAAAATTCATGAGTAAAAATCATAAAGTAGCTTAAATACATTGAGAATTTTTGTTGAAAAATTATGTACATTTTTTTTAATGTAACTCTCTTTGCACATATCCGGCACACCACCCACATGTAGCTGCTACCACTTTCTTCTTTTGGATTTATTGTTTAAAATTTCTTTAAATATCCGAGAATTACTCATTTTCTCCTTGTCCCACTCTTGATTTTGAGACATGGTAGGGTGACGGGGTGGTTTGCATCGACCCCCATGATCAGGAGGAAAAGAAGGTGTTAAACTTTGATTTGAAACAACTTCTTCATCCTTTGGTGGTATTTCTTGCGCTTCTTCCAAATCAAAATGAATATTGTTGAAATCATCAATATCAACAAGAAGCTCATCGAAATCATGAGAGGTTGTTAGGATGAAGAAGAATGAATAATTTTCTTCGACATTATTTTTGGTAAAATATCAAAATGGAGATAAAAATTGCAATAAAGAAAAAATAAAATTGCCAAGAATTTAAGATTGATATAGATAATAGGAGAAGAATAGATGAGCAAGAATAGAAGTTGGTTTAAATGAAATGGATGGAGTATGTGTGGTATTTATAGAAGTGAATTTTTTTTTTTAAAAAAAAACTAGTCGTTGGAACTGTCAGTTCCAACGGCTGTTTTTTTGAATTTTTATTTGAAATCTGGTTAACAACAAATATTTTTTCCTGCTAATCGCTGGTTCAAACAAATATTTTTTCAATTTTTAATGCACAAAATTCTGTCAAACCGGTCAGCGGTTAACTGTCGATTTTGGCCCAAGTTTAGGAATTGTTGTTACAATTTGAACTCCTCAACGATAACCGAAACGTTGGCCACCGGTTAACTGGAACTGTCGGCTCGGGTCCGGTTCGGAACCACTGATTCGGCGACTTATGATTCACTTTGAACATCTTTAATTCAGGACATGTTTCTGGGGACACTGAACTAATGGATTAATGGAAACTTATGACTTTCATCACATTTCTTCAATTTCCATGCAAGTTTTACGCACCATGTTCTAATCATCAAATGTCGAATAGTTTAGCTCTCCTAGCTGAAGCTTAACTTTCTGAATCTTTTGAGGAATCATTTATTCCTACGATTGTTAGAAGGAACAGGAATAGGTGCAACTGTTGAGTGAAGTACAAAAAATGTCCTTGAAATAATCTGAAATTACAATTCTGCCATTAGTTGTGTGAAATTACTGAAACATCCTTGTGTATTTGTTTGAAATTCTCGAAAATATGTTTGTATTGTGAATTTGCAGTTTTGCCATTACCTATGTTATAATCTGGACCGTTGGTTTACTTTAGATCCTACGATCGTTCTTTGTTGGTTGAATAAGTGATTAATGATCTGAACCATACACTTAGCTCTTGATCCAACATTCTATATGGAAAGCTTCCCATGGAAGCTTCAGATGTTCATCTCAACCGTTCATTTGAATGTTGATCCGACGGCTCTAAAAGTAGCGTGCTCGAGACGCTGCAGACGAAAGGTCATGACCGTTGGATCATCTGACAAGATCCAACGGCTGGTATTTGGCAGCTTGTTCGGTGCAATCCAGACCATTTGTTGCCACTTTGATCTAACGGTTCTGATTATTTACAATCTCGACGAGTTTGAGACCGTTGATTAGACTTAATCTAAGGGACAATATTGGAAGATGTCAAGGGTATATATGCTTTTACGTGGAATGGCGTGTCACAATTTTTGAATCTACTTTCTCTCTCTCGAATTCGTTGCTCTCTCAATTCTCTCTAACTTTCGACATTCTCGCCGGCAAAAACTTCACTTTCCGACGAGATTTTACTTCCTTTACTGATTTCAATCGGTGAAATCTCTCTGTCTCGGAGAAATCTACAGTTTGGTACCCATTTTGAAGTGATTTGAAGTGTTCTACAGAGACTTGATCTCTTTCGGTTTGAAGGCTCTACTATTACTCTTTTGAAATTGTTTAATGCATGTGATGACTGTTGTAATTTCTAAATCTGTTTTTAGAGTTGTGTAATTTTCTTTCTTAAGTTCTTTGCTGGTTTTAGACTAGATCTTTACTAGATCTTTAAGGATTAGTTGTTGCATGTTGCTTTACATTACGAATATTTGTAAGTTTGTGTAAATTTGTGACATATTAATAAAGGCTACAAGAGCATTCGACTCCGGAGCTCAACGTGGGTTAGCCGAGTCTAAGGAGACGGTGAACTACGGGTATTAAAACTCGTGTCTCTTTAATTTGGAACATTTTCAATATTTTATATTTTTCATTCAAACTATACTAACAATTCGTTTAAGAATCTTGCAAATCGACCACAAATTCACAACAACAACAACAGCCAATGGAGACACTTTCATCCATGGAAATAGAATATATTTCTATGGCTGATGTTGTGAAGGATGCAATCTGGGTTCAAGGGCTTCTCAGAGAGGTTGGTATCAGTAGCAAGACAGCCACAATGCTCTCAAATAGTCAAAGCGCTATGCATTTAAGCTGGAATCCTATATATCATGAGCATATCAAACATATAGATGTTAGGTATTACTTTATCAAGGATAAAGTGGCAGAGGGGGATATCAAGCTGAGCAAAGTGAAGGTGGGGGACAATCCATGTGATATGGGGACTACGATAGTCTCTCAGCAGGCAAATTCAGACATTGTGTGAATCTACTGAACATCAACTGACAAAGTATAAGTTGATGCATTTGGTAATTAAAGAGTCAGATGACTACACTGTATCACAAGTAGGTTGGTAGTAGACGTTGCGAGTTGGAAGTTGCTTGAGGTGGAGGTGGTGAAGACAACAACCAAGTTGGCTATTCAGACTACACATGGCAAGATCTACACACTACACTTATTAAAGCACAATGGATAATCGGGACGGTCATGATATAATCTGCTCAATGAAACGGTTAAGTGGTTTGATACAAAACAAAGTATTCTGTTTTTGTAAAGTTCAATTCATTTTTCATCCGCTTCTTGTATGTTCTTTCTCTCTCGCATTCTATCAGTTAGATACAAGTTAGAAACAAGTTAGATAAGAGACTTTGTGTTGTCTCGATGAGATTTGCTCGGCTACATAAGCCGTATTATAAAATACAGTTATCAAAATCTCCCGACACTTCATACGAGAAATGAGTCGTGCGACCATAAAGTAACTAGTAGTGTCATATTAAGTCATCATCTAACTAACATGAC
>JAOWBN010008843.1:0-11066 GCA_028565015.1 Pinguicula moranensis | reverse complement strand
GTCCATCGACCCACTCGCTCTGTAGCTGTCGGATGCCATTCATGTGCAAAATTTTCTCCAACATTTATTGTTGATTTTGATAGAACAACCGGTATGAATTTTTTTTCTTGTGTTATTTCTTCATTGAACTTCATACAGATTATAGAATCTTTTCAACTACTCGTATATGATTTTCCAGTGCGTAATAAATGTGTGATCTTGCATAATAAAGGATCCCTAGATTATAGGGATCCTTTACTGACTTATGATAAAGTATATCCCTGGAAATCAGGGATATACTTTTGACCTCTCTGACACTCTCCCTTAAGTTGAATTGGGGGTTCTTCAATTCCCAACTTGCATAATGTATCAATCAGTACGGGTCTTGACACGACTTTAGTTAAAATGTCAGCTAGTTGATCTTCTGAGTGAATGAATGGTAAGCTCACAATCTTTTCTTCTAACTTATCCTTTATAAAATGACGGTCAATCTCAATATGTTTGGTATGATTGTGTTGTATTGAATTTTTTGAGATACTAATGGCCGCCTTATTGTCACATCTTAAGGGACACGTGTATCTCGCGGGATGCCCGATATTCGCTAACAACTTTCGTAACCATAATATTTCTGTCAACCCTCTAGCAACTCCTCTAAATTTTGCTTCGACACTTGACAGAGCCACAACATTCTATTTTTTACTCCTCCAGGTTACAAGATTTCCACCTACAAGTGTGAGATATCCTGGAGTGGACTTTTGATCTATAGGATTTCCTTCCTAGTTGGCATCGGTATATCACTCAATTTTCAAATGATTATGATTCTTGAAGTGGATCCCTTTTTCTAGTGACCCTTTAAGATATCGCAGTATTCTGATGGCTGCCTCCATATGGTCTACTTGAGGCTTATGAATTGACTTACTACTCCAAAGTCATATGCAATGTCTGGTTGGGTGTGTGCTAGATAAAAAGATTTTCCAACCAGGTGTTGATATCGACTTTGATTAGTTGGGATTCCTTTTTCCGTGATTCGTAGTTTCAGATTTGGGATGGCTGGTGTATCTGCCGGCTTGCAATCAACCAGTCCTATTTCTGCAAGCAGATCCAGAATATATTTTTTTTGGAGATAAATATACCTCGTGATGATCGGTTACTTCAATCCCCAGAAAGTACCAGAGTTGTCCCAGATCTTTCATCTCAAATTCTTTGAAAAGACTTTTTTGGAAATCATTTATTATGTTGTATCACTTCCAGTAATTATCATATCATCAACATAGATTATCAAGCATGTAATCAAATCATTTCTTTGTTTCACGAACAAAGTGTGATATGAATTTCCTTGTCGATAACCATACTTCTTCATTGCACTTGTGAATCTTCCGAATCATGCCCTTGGTGATTGTTTGAATCCATAGAGTGCTTTTTTTAATCGACACATCTGATTCTTTTTTTGAAATGATTAGTGAAACCTGGAGGTGGATCCATATATACTTCTTCCTTCAGGTCTCCGTGTAGGAACGCATTTTTCACATCAAATTGATGAAGTCGCCATTCTAGATTTGCTGCAACCGAAAGTAACACATGAACTGTATCCAATTTTGCAACTGGTGAGAAAGTTTCTGAGTAGTCAATTCCATAGGTCTAAGTGTATCCTTTCGCTACCAATCGTGTCTTATATCGTTCAATGGTTCCATCAAATTTGTGTTCTATAGTGAACACCCACCGACAACACACAACTCTTTTTTCAGTAGGTAAGCCACATATGTCCCACATACCATTTTTTATTAGAGCATCTATCTCAATTTCCATTACTTGATTCCATTTTGTCTGTCTTTGTGCCTCCTGTACTATTTTAGGGAAATATACTGAATATAATGCAGTAGCATAAGCAAGTGGCATAGTATCTCCTTTGACCAAGTTGGTCATGGGGTACCTGGAGTATCGCGGCTCATGTTCTGGTTCATATCTCCTTGCTGGGATACCCCTTGTACTGCTATGAGGTAGTGAATATTTCCCCTCAGACTCGGGCTCGTCAAAATTCCTATCATGATTAGTAGATGTAGAAACAATAGAGCAATCCCTGTCTCTATCATGGTCAGTGGAAGTAGTAATAATATGATTCATTATCAACTCAGATTCACGTACCTCAAGAATACCCGACGATGGCGGAGACATGACTAATGGATAATAATTTGCATGATAATGAAGGAACATATAAGCAATTAGGTATTTTCAGCTTCGAAATAATTTCAATAGTTCCATCCCCATTGACCGATGCAAAACCCCCATTTGCTGTTTGTATGCAAGTCCTTCGCGGTTTCGAAACAGTACAAATATCATTCTTGTCATTGCTCATGGTGTCCGTTGCGCCCCAATCAAACACTCAAGGTGTAATCTGAGTACCGAGAATTTTACCCAGAGACATAAGGGCCATGGGTTGGTTGGGGCAAATCTGCAAATTATCTGAAATGGGCAAATAAATATTCCGTGGGATCATTTTTGAATTTTCCAAAAATTCAAGGGCGCTACGCTGAATTTTGCAAACTTCCAGGGATTTTTCTGCTGTTTCGCGAACTTCCAGGGGCGTAGATGGAAATTTGCTAACCTCCAAGGATCTTGTTGTTATTTCGATATCCTGTATGGGCTATGATGCAAACTTCTCAAACTTCAAGCCCCTTCCTGCAAAATCAAATATTTTGCTGAAACAAAAATGAGAACTTGAGGGTTTCTCGTCAAATCCCTTGGTACCTGCGGCGGACGCGTCTCCAGGGACTGAGATTTTGCCAAAACCCATCGAGGTCACGGCGGACACGGCTCCGGGTACGGTGATTTTTCCAGGTTATGTAGGAGTTACGGTGGGTGTAGCGTGTCGGGGTCGCGGTGGGTGGCCTCCTCCTCCGGTAACGGCCATGGCTGCAAATCATGCAATACCGATGCCCTTCATGCTTGTTTCTCCTTCTGTGGAGATGGCCGTCATTGCCACGCCTCCCCCGTTGCCGCCCATCAGCCCCTTTTTTGGGATATTCGATCCGTTTAAAACACCCCTCGTGGTTATGTCCGGATCGGTGACAATCCTCGCACCCCAACTTAGACTTGTCGGACCTCACCAAATATCCAATGTGGTTGTAGCAGCCCTCACGATTGTGGCCAGAACATTGACAATCGTCACACCATAAGTGCAATTTTTCAATGACGGTGCCGCTGCGAGGAGCAGCTAGCGTGGTTGGTGTAGAGCTTTTGTTCGGACGTCCCTGTGCAATGAGACCACTTCTGAGAACCAATGATGTGTTGTCGGAGTTGTTGCGCGAGGCTTGAAATATTCCCCGGCGGGAAGCCTCACCGCGAACAGTGGCATACGCCGCCTTGACTGAGGGTAAGGGATTAGTCTTGAGTATATCACGACGATTTGCATCATATTCATCATTAATTGGGACATAAACTGAAAAAGTTTTGTCTCCTCCCGCCATTCATGGAACATGGCAATATCTTTAGCCGATTCCATAGGATTTGGCTGACGTAGTTCAATTTCACGCCAAAATCGTTGTAGAGTACTGAATAATTGCTCCAGCGTGCCGCTTCCTTGCCTTTGTTGGTTGGCTTTGATTGTCAGTTCATATAATTGAAGAGAGTCAGTCGTACTCCCAAAGGTGGTTGCGAGTGCTGTCCATAACTCGCACGCCGTAGGACACTCTGCGTATTGAGGTACAATAGTTGATTCAATTGAATCAAAAAATCCAATGGTCTGCTTGCTCCCATCTGAAATAGGTGACATCATCTTTTGTGGGAGGGCGAGGGTCGCCAGTCAGATGACTTAGGCGTCCCTGTCCGCCGATCGCGACGCACATTAAACGTCTCCACAAATGGTAATTGTCATTGTCTAATTTTACACTGATGGATATATGTGAATCTGATGGATTGAATTGTTGAAGAATGGTGGAAAATTGTTCTGAAAGTGTTACCACAGTTGCCGAGGATCGTCCATCCTCTAAGGCAACCCGCTGGGTGTGCTCATCCGTCATTTTGTACGGTAGATGATGAGAAGAAAAGCCAAATCACTTATTCGGCACCTCTGATACCATGTTGATTTTGATAAAACAACCGGTATGAATTCTTTTTTTCTTGTTGTATTTCTTCATTGAACTTCATATAGATTTATAGACTCTTTTTAACTACTCTTGTGTGATTTCCAGTGCGTAATAAATGTGTGATCTTGCATAATAAAGGATCCCTAGATTATAGGGATCCTTTATTGACTTATGATAAAGTATATCCCTGGAAATTAGGGATATACTTTTGACCTCTCTGACAGTTATATCCATTAATCATGATCATATATCAAAAGATGAATCAAAAGAAAATATGGGGATGAGATTCAAATGTTACCAATGAATGCTGACATTGTTGGACGCCTTGTTAACCACCTTGATTACAACCCGATCACCCTTTCTTGCCAAATTGGAGGCCCCGGGAACTTGCCATTAACTGTGAGAATGCTTTTTGGTTGTGCATAATCTGGTCATATTTTGCAGCTTTACCTGTACAGCATAAGGAGATGTTATTGTTTAAACTCGCTCATACGCAAGCTATCCTCTAGTATGATCAAACACTTGCGTTTAACTTGTAGTGCCTCATAACACCCATCTGTTGTCCTACTGCTGCTGCTAAGGTGAAAAATATAAGAATCCCGACAACTGAAAGGAGAAATGTGGGAGATGCAAGAAGAGGCGAAGCCATGAGGCTTTCTCCAACAAAAGAGGCTGATAGTTAACTTAGTTTTAACCAGTGATGGGTGTGGGAATGCCATGAGAATGGCTCATTCTTATAGAGAAAATTCATATTTGGCTAAGATGCAGTCCAAGGTATCGTAAGAGTTGAAGACAAAATTAAATACTACAACAACAAGAGTTTGCCAAAGTGTCAACCTCAACAACCCTATTAGCCTATACCAACCAAGTTTGTTTTTTTATAAAGTTATTGCATAAATAAAATGATATCCCATTAACGGCCGGGAAGCCAGTACAAAAGATGCTACCCAATTTAATCGGCCGCGATGATGTGCACACGGAATTCTTTTCTTTCCCAGCCTTTCTTTTAAATTTTAGGTCAATATCAGAATCATACAATTTCATAGACCTTCTAGAAAATGTATTCTCTTCCCTGCAGACCCTGCACGCCATTCCTCTTTTTTTTTTTTATATTTCTGGGCCCACATTTTCATTCTTTTTTCTAGCCCGATTTAACCAATTTTGCAATGTTTCCTCATCTTCACTTGGTTTAATAGTTTCATAGCCTTGTCCCAACCAAGCTTCTTCTTGAAAAGCAGGGGCCAAATCCTGTATGCGGCCAAGTTCCTCGCTGGTGAAACCATTGCTTGCCTATACCAACCAAGTTGATTGGTCATTCTTCCTTAGTCGTAGACGTTCTCCCTAATGTCAGTTCCTTACCTCACTCGTGTAATCTTTTTCATACCGTTTGGGTGCGCTCGGCGGTAGGGTATTTGTGATATGGAACAAGACATGTCAGTGAACATCTTGGCTGACAATGGAACTGCTAGTGAAGAAGAAGAAAATGGTGAATGGATTCCAGTGAAAGGAGGAACGAAGAAGATAGAGGCTCCTTAGGAAAACTCTCAGAAACGCTCTGTACCGGATTTTATCAGAAAGATTAGGATGAACTCTATTTCATACCACTTTGCAAATTTCCCGCCATCCTGGAAGAAGGCAGAAATGTGGGAAATTTTCTCAACATATGGATATGTCACTGATATTCATATACCAGTCGAAAATCCCGAACAAAGCCTACTCTTCGGTTTTGTCAGATTTGCAAAAAACTCAGTGAGTGAATCGGTGTTAGAAAGGCTGAACCAAATCTGGATCGGCTCATACCAGCTCAATGTCAACAGAGCAAGAGAGAACTTACCATCTCAAGTCCTCTCTCAGGAAAACACTGCAAAAATTACAACACTTATGTCCAGATCCTAAAGTCGCGGAAAGACTTTCAAAGTGTTTAATAGGAATCCCATCCCCGATTCTGGATTTGAAGACACTGAATTTTAAAATGAAAGAAGCTGGATATAATGATGACACATCAGCTCATTTGGAGGGGGAAGAAGTGCTGCTTAAGATGGGTACAGAAGAGGACGTGTTGAGACTATTAATGGATGAGTCTACAATAGACAAACTATGTGTTCATTCACTGCGTCCATGGCGTATGTTAAATGGTAAGCTTGCTTGTCCGGCATGTATTCAGGTGGAAGGAACTCCCCTGCACTGCTGGTGTGATGAGTTCTTCAAGGCAATTGCTAACAGAATTGGCTCCCTTATCTCTATTGATGACAAAACTATGAAGCAAGAAGAGATGCAATTTGGCAGAATTCAAGTGTTGACAAATTCCAATCAATTTATAAATCAACATATTGATGTTATTGCCGGAGACACAAATTTTAGTATCCATGTTATTGAAGAACACGGAATTATAACCCAGTCAAGGAATATCTGGGCGACGGGCAAGATGACTGCTCCAGTCAAACAAGTTTGGAAGCCATGTGAGGAGGTATGGCCGGCATTGATTGAAAATAATGGCAGACAGAATCAGGAGAGAAGAAATATGGATACAATGTTAGATCGGACACTCCACCCTGCTCCGGTGAATTTGGGGAAAGAACTTGAAAAAATCCCTACAATACTCCACGGGGGTCTCACTATGCAACTGCAAAGTCTCCCCGAAAGATACAATTCGACTCTAGACTCGAGGTAAGTCAAAGTCAAATTCAAAATTTTGATGTACTCCGAGTAAAGATCAGAAAACTTTGCCAAAGGCAACAAATCTACTGACAAAAGTTGTACCAGATAAGAAAAATCTCACGAGTAAGGACCATGTGCTATCTGAACTAGCTGCTGACAGTCAATTCTCAGAAAACTTTGAAAACCGCAGAGAGAGTCCCCAGCCGAACTGGATTGAGATACTGAGTCAGGCTTCTTTAGGCCCATTCACAGAGTTATTGGCACAACAACATGTGAGTAATGGGTTGGGTCATGTAGCGTTAACTCAGCCCATGGAAGATACGCTAAAAACTCCGCCGCGCAAAAATCTGAAAGATGTTGAGGCGGTTGGAATGTCAGAGAAGGAGCCTTTTTCGCAGCTCTCTGACCCTTTTAATCTGATGCCTCTGATCACACTTACTCCTCGGTCATTACATGATTTACCATCTAAAGCATCTGCACTCAATGAAGAGGAGGCAATGGTTAAGTTAAGAGAACACACTCGGAAAATTCAGAGCAGCTTCTCCAAATCAGACTCGGAAACTCCATGTAGAGCGATGAACACAGATAAAATAATAAGCATGGCATCTGAATTAGGAGTCTCACCAAACACTCCTAGATCAGAGCTTGTGTATCGTTTGGAGCATTTGAATCATAGAGATACTCTGGAATTCAACTGGATGAAAAGATTGGCCTCCAGCACAAATTTGCTACAGGACTAATGCATCTGTTATCTTATAATGTCAGAGGTCTCAGTACGAGGGGTAGGCGAATGGAAGTAAAGAACTTGGTACGTGATACTCGGGCTGAGTTGATGTGTATTCAGGAATCAAAGATGAGTAGAATCAGTAGGCATTGGTGCAGAGAAATTTGGCCTAATGCAAACTTTAATCGGTGCATTAGTGATGCTAACGGTAGATCCGGAGGTCTGATTTGTATCTGGCAAAGTAATGCTTTTCAACTGAAACATAGCTGGGAAGAACCTGGCTTACTTGGTATAAATGGTGTATGGAAGGAGGGAGAGGTCATGATCAATATACTAAATATTTATGCTCCAAATCAACCTACTGCAATGAAACTACTCTGGCATCAAATTGAGGTGCTGATTTATAGAGATCCAAATACATACTGGTGCATTATGGGAGATTTTAATGCGGTTCGCAATAGACAGGAGAGAAGAAGCGCTGCTATGCAACCTATTGCGCAGATGGTGAACTTTAATGAATTCGTATCCAGTGCAGATTTGGTAGACTTACCAATACAAAAGCATAACTATACATGTATAACTAGAGGAGGAGCATGTTGTAGTAGGATCGACAGGTTTTTATTGTCTATTGCTTGGATGAAAAAATGGCCGGATTTGATTTAAGTAGGTATGGAGATGGGAGGCTCAGACCACAGACCAATATTGTTAAGGACAGAAAAAAAAAACTTGGGTCCTAAGCTAATGCGCACCATAAATTGTTGGGATAAAGCTGATGGTTTTGATGATTTTGTAAAAAAAGGAATGGAGGGAGCTACAGGTCTCTGGATACAGGAGCTACATTCTTTAGGAAAAGCTTAGAGTAATGAGATAAAAATTGAGAGATTGGAACAAATACTCCTTTGGTAAAATTGATTATCACATTTCCTCTCTGAAAGGAGAGAGTTTGATGATATAACTGAACAGAGAATGCTGACTACGACCGAGTCTGATCAACGTAAAGAAACTTGGCTGATGACTCAACAAGCTATACTAAGGCAAGAAAGTCTGCTAACGCAAAAATCAAGAGCTCTTTGGATAAAAGAAGGAGATGGAAATAATAGCTTTTTTCATCCAAACTCATCAGCAACCAGAGGAAAAAATATATTGGTGGTCTGTTCTTGAACAGGTTATGGACTGATGAGGTGAGTGAAGTTAAATATGGAGTCAACGCACATTTTGCCTCACATTATGCGTCTGAAGACTGGGATAGACCATCGCTAGATCTCCCACCAGAACATACTGTCATAGAGGAAGAGAATGAGTTCTTGACCCAATATTTCTCTGAGGCAGAAATACAGGAAACGTTGTGGCAAACAAAAGTCCGGGGCCCGATGGATACAATTTTTACTTCTTAAAGAGACACTGGAATGTCATGAAGGAAGACTTTGTCACATTTATTCAGAAGTTCCACAAAACTGGCAAATTGACCAAAGGACTAAAGTTCGCCTTCATCACTTGAGATGCAAAAGTTGCTAGTCCATCCTCTTTGGATCACTACTGGCCTATGTCCCTAGTAGGTTGCGGGTATAAAATTCTGTCCAAGCTGCTGGCTAACAGATTCAAGAAAATATTGATGAGATTGATATCAAAAAACCAGTCAGCATTCCTACAAGATAGACAGATTTTGGACGGCGTACTAGTGGCCAATGAGGTAATTCACGAGTACAAGAAGTCCAGAGGTATGGTAGTGCTATTCAAGGTATATTATGTTAAGGCCTTTGACTTAGTGGATTGGAATTTTTTGCTAGCTATGCTCACAAAAATGGGATTTAGTCAAATCTAGGTAAACTGGATAAGGGAGTGTATAACTACTCCATTTGCTTTGGTGATAATAAATGGGAGTAGTGCGGGTCAATTTCAAATGCAGAGGGGTCTAAGACAAGAGGATCCACTATCCCCATTCTTATTTTTGGTGGTGGTAGAGGGGCTACACTTACTGATTTCCAAAGCTGCAGAACTGAGAATATGGTCTGGTCTTAAGTTGGGAGAGAAAGTGATCATGCATTTGGAATACGCTGATGACACACTGTTATTTGTTGAAGATTCTGCAGCAAGTATCTGTGTAATGAAAGGGTTACTGAGAATCTTCGAGCTGTTGTCTGGATTAGCCATTAATTTTCATAAGAGCAGCTTGTTCGGTATTAATGTGCAGCAGGAGAGACGAGTATTTTGCAACGATGATTCAGTGCAAGACAGACGCCCTTCCTTTTATGTACCTAGGATTACCAGCTGGAGACAATCCTAGACGTATCAGAATGTGGGATAAACTGATAGACAAAGTGGACAAGAGGATTAGGCAATGGAGCAACACACTGTTGAACTTTGCAAGCAAAGTAACACTGATAAAGTCGGTGCTGGAATCACTTCCAGTTTACTATTTTTCTCTATTTAAAGCGCCTGAAATGGTATATAAAAAACTGTAGGGGCTGATGTCAAAGTTCTTATGGCAATCACATGCTCATATAAATGGCAGGATGGGGGCATCTCTATCAGAGACCTTAAGACAATGAATTTAGCCTTGTTAGGTAAGTGGTTATGGAGGCTGAGGCGAAACGAGGACAATATGTGGAATGAGGTAATCAAGATCAAATATTTCAGAGAAAGTGATCACTTGAGTGACTGGAAACTTATCTCCACGCCAGATGCAGTGTCCAGTTTGTGGAGTGATATTTGGAGCACTGCTACAGAAGAATGGTTCAGCAGCAGAGTCTGTCTTAGAATGTCTAAGGGAGATAAAGCATTGTTTTAGTTCTATAACTGGTCCGGGGAAGGTATTTTGGCATTAAAGTATGTTAGTCTATTCAAGCTCAGCACACAAAAATTTCACACAGTTTCATATGTGCTTAATGGGGTGTCCGAATTGGAAGAAAATTAGTAAACTCTCAAATATAACATTCAGTGAAGATGAGGTTGACAAATGGATCTGGAATGTAGATCCCTCAGCCAAATACTCTGTATCCTCAGCATATGCAGTGCTGTGGACCAGCTTCAGAACACCTTCTCATGATAGAAGAAGAATTGCAATGATCTGGGGGACGATAGCCCCGCGGAAAATACAAATGTTTGCGTGGAAATTGATACAAAATCGTATACAATCTATTGACAACCTGATGTGCAGAGGTGTCCACATTCAAGTCGAGAGGAGGCGGTGTAATTATTGAGGATTACAAAAAGAAACAGTGGATTTTGTTTGTTGAGTGCTCAAATGCTAGAACATTTTGGTAGAAGATATACAATTGGTTTGCAACTCAACAGACAGAGGAAAGATACTTGCAGAATCACTTTGATAAGCATATGAGCCTGCTTACAGATAGAAGGGGACTTGAGGTTTGAAAGGCAATCTGGCATGCTACTCTTTGGTATGTTTGGCTGGAAATAAACGATATTCGCTTTGAGAATGAAACCTCAACTATCCAATTGTTAGAACAAATCAAGATAGCAACATGGTCATGGTTAGTAGCGGCGAAGATCAACTATAAGGGTACTACTCTAGTGGATTGGGTGCGACAACCTTATCTTTGTTGCTTAATTCGACTAAGTTGATTAGGGAATGATCTGATTGTATGGATTAACATAAGTGCAAG
>JAOWBN010008842.1:0-22794 GCA_028565015.1 Pinguicula moranensis | reverse complement strand
CCCCATTTTTGGATGACTCGCCAGATCCGAGGGGCATACGGTGAGAGGCGGAGAGTAGTAGTAATAGGGGGAGCCAGAGCCAATGATCGTACGAGTTGGAGATTTTCCTTGCCCTAGTGTTGATCTGGTAGTAGAGGAGGATACTAGGGAGAATTTGAGTCATAAGAGTGGTCAAGAGGAGCCACCGCTAGCAGAGCCACCACTAGCGCCACCATTGGTGTACACGCAGCATCCATTTGTGTACATAGAGAAAAGAGAGGGAATTAGAGATCTATCAAAGTTGCATACACCTGTCTCATGCTCATCATCTTTGTCTGCCTCGACTCCGGGGGCACCTTCTTCTTCATCAGTCCCTTCAGGTGATGTTACTCATTCCTCTACTACCCCCGAGATTATTCTTCCCCAGTCGGTTAGGAGGACCACTCGCAGCAATGCAGGGGTTCCACCAAACAAATATGGGTTTTCCCTAGATATATACTGTTTCCTATTCTCATATACTTCCTAACCATCGAGCCTTTATTGCATCATTGGATAGTGCTCGATTCCTAAGTGTTGGCAGCTGGCTAAGGCGGACGCAAGATGGAAAGCGGTTGTGATAGAGGAGCTTGATGCCCTGACAAAGAACAAAACTTGACAACTTGTGTTGTTGCCACCCGGGAAGAAAGCAGTAGGATGTAAGTGGGTGTTCAATGTGAAGCAGAACCAGGAGGGAAAAGTTGAACGCTACAAGGTACGACTTGTACCCAAGAGATACAATCAAGTCTATGGGATAGACTACGATGAGACCTTTGCACCTGTGGCAAAGATGAGCACAGTCGGGACTCTGGTCTTGATAGCGGCAAACAATGGATGGAGATTACACCAGATTGATGTGAAGAATGCATTTCTTCATGGTGACTTGTTGGAAGAGGTGTATATGGAGATTACCCCAGGATTCGACACTAGTAAGACTGTTGGTCAGGTTTGCAAGCTTAAAAAGTTGTTGTATGGCTTGAAACAATCTCCTTGATCTTAGTTTGACAGATTTAGGAAAGCTATGGTTGACATGGGTTATCAGCAGACCGATGCTTACCATACAGTGTTCTTCAATCAAGAGGACCATCATACCACAATACTTGCAGTATACATGGATGATATGATTATTACTGGTGATGATGAGGGAGAGATTGTTGAGCTAAAGAGAAGATTGGACAAGGAATTTGAAGTGAAAGACTTGGGGCAGATGAAGTACTTTCCTGGCATCGAAGTGGCCCTTGAGACCAGAGGAATTATTTTGTCCCAAAGGAAATAGGCTCTAGACTTATTGTAGGAGACAGGGATGTTGGGCTGTAAGCCCGCAAAAATTCCAATTGACCAGAGATTGAAGTTGAGTACAGAAGCAGGCGAGTTAGTTGATAAGGAGCAATATCATAGATTGGTAGGCCGACTTATATACCTGAGTCATACTCGATCGAATATATCATTTGTTGTGATCATGGTTAGTAGGTATATGCTTGACCCTAGAAAGGGTCACCTGGATGTCGTGCACCAGATATTGAGATACTTGAAGAGTGTATCGGGAATAGGGGAGATTTTAAAAAAGAATAGGCATCTAAATATCAATGGATATTGCGATTCTGACTGGGCTAGTTGTACTTGTGATAGAAGGTCCACGTACGGATATTGCATGTTCGTAGAGGGCAATCTAGTCTCTTGGCAGAGCAAGAAACAATTGGTAGTTGCCCGTTCTACAACTGATGCAGAATATAGACCCATGGCTCTAAGTATTGCTGAGATGATTTAGTTTAGATCCATGCTTATGCAGCTCAAGATGGATCAGGGGTGCCAGATGAAGTTGTGGTGTGACAGCAAGTCAGCTATCAGTACTGCCAATAACCCAATGCAACATGATAGAACCAAACATGTGGAGATTGATAGATTCTTCTTTAAAGAGAAGTTGAATGGTGGTCTATTAGAACTAAACCACGTAGCCACAAAAGAACAAGTTGCTGATGTGTTGACAAAAGGTCTTAGTTCCCCAGATCTTGAGAGACTTTGAACAAGATGGGCTTAGTTGATATGTTTCGCCCATCTTGAGGGGGAGTGTTGTTACCAAAGTCAACAATGCAGAACACCTCGGGGCACGCCTCAGACAAGCAGAGAAGGACTTGAAGTTGATTGGTTTGTTGTGGCAGAAGACATCCCATGTGGTAACTTCGATATGGGACCATCTTGGTACCTTGTCTTCTTCTTCTTCTTTCTCAAGCCATGTCTGCAGTTCCTGCCATACAATAATTGTTGTAGAACAGTTATGGAATAGGTGAGTTACAGTTTCCATACCTGATTTGCAAAGCGTGCATACTTCTGCTTGGTCCGCAAGGATTATCTTTCTTTCCTTAAGGACATTTTTTACAGGCACTGTATTCTGAAGAAGTTTCCAGCTGAATGTAATGTGTTTTGTTTGAGAGAAGCAATTCCATAATGATGCTAAAGCAGTTCTCTCCGTGTCTGTGAAAGGTGAAACCAGTCCTTCTAGTAGCAAGTTGTAGCTCACTTTTGTTGTGTATCTCCTAGACATCTCCTGTGGAAGTATATATTGATCTGCACACGTCTCTGTTGGTGCTACTGATTGGAGTAATAAAAGCAGGCTTTCCAGCGAAGGTTGCTCATGTGATCTCAAAGGTCTTCTCTACTTTAGATTCCATCGCAATCTGTTATCAGTCCATGTACCTGCGTCCGCAAGATACATATGTTGATCCACTGTAATTCTAAAGAGTTGAGGAAATAAGTCAGCTAGACTTTCTGTCTGTCCAGAATTGCATTTCATTTCTAGAGCCAATATTTATTTTGGTCTGATCAGAGAACCAACTCTCTACCACCAGAGGGATGCATAACCATTACCTCTTCTTCTACCTCGTGTATATGTTGTTGGATTCTGATGGCGCCTCAATTCTCTTAAGTTTCTCAACTTCAAGACACCATCCTGACCATATTTTGAGCGCAGGATGTCCTTAGCAAGACAAGCATTTCCCATCAGAAATTTCTCTCCCCATTTCCCCATCAGAGCTTTGTTTGCTAAGGCTATATTCTGTACTCCAAGTCTCCCCAATTGTTTTGGTAGTGTGATTTTCCCCCAGGAAGTCCAGCAAACTTTTTTCTTCTCCTTCTTTGACCCCCAGAAAAATTTTCTTTGCAGACTTATGAGGCGTTTGATAATCTGATGAGGAGCCACAAAGAATGAAAGAAAGTGTGAAGGAATGGAATTGAGTACCGAATTAATCAGCACCAATCTACCACCGTCCGAAAGGGACTTGTTCTCCCATGCATTTAATTTACTTTCAATCTTCTCCATCACCGGTTTCCATACTTCTGATTTGTGGTTGTTACAACCTACAGGCAAACCTAGATACTTAAAAGGAAGGTGATCCACTTTGCATCCCAGATAGTCTGACATAGTTTTCAAGGTATCTGACTGAATATTGATGCCATAAAGGTTGCTTTTGGTGAAATTTACTCTCAATCCCAAAATAAGCTCAAAATTTTGGAGAATAACTTTGAAGGAGATCATTGTATCCCATGAGGCCTATCCCAATAGTAGTGTGTCGTCTGCAAATTGAAGATGAAATAGGGCTATGCTTTCTTTGCTAATCAAGAGAGGTTGAAACTTGTCTACAGAGATAGACTTGTCTAACATTAGTGATAGTCCTTGTGCAGCAACTAGGAATGAGAAGGGGGACATTGGATCTCCTTGCCTGAGGCCACACTGAGGTGTGAATTCCTGTGTAGGACTTCCATTAATGAGAACAGATGTAGTACCTAATATCAAGAGTTCACTAACCCATGCTATCCATGCTTGTGGGAAGTTCATACTCGCCATAGTATCAGCTATATACCTCCAATTGATTGTGTCGAAGGCTTTCTCAAAATCAACCTTTAGTATAAGACCCTTCTTCTTCAATTTCTTTATCTCATCAATCGCTTCATTTGCTATCAGTACACCATCTAAGAGTCTTCTACCTTTTAGAAAAGCCATTTGGTTTGGCGAAATGATGTGTTCCATGATAGATGCCATTCAAATTGCTAGTGTCTTTGATATGATTTTAGGCATAGATCATATTAGAGCGATAGGGCGATAATCTTCTGCTTTCAAAGGATTTCCCTTCCTAGCTGTGAGGATAATATGGGTTGCATTGCTACCCATTGCTATCTTACTGTTTTTATAAAACTCCAACATCATTTGGATGATATCATCTTTCAACAGGTAGATGAAGTGTTTTATAAATCTAAAATTTATACCATCCGAACCAGGACTTTTCCTACTTGCACAAGATTTTATAGCTTCCAGAATTTCTTGTTCCGAGAATGGTCTAATTAGACTCAAACTTTCTGCTTGTGACAGTTTCATGTAGCCTGCATCCGAAAGGAAGGATCTATCCCACAAATCCTCTTTATATCTCTGCCTAAAGTGAACCCAAAAGTAGTTTTTCACTACCGCCACATCTTCCAGCCAACATTCTCCATCCCATATGCCTTGTATGTGATTTTTGTTCCTGATTCTTTTTATGCAGCCATGGAAATATGATGTATTTGCATCACCCTTCTTCATTCAATCAATCCTTGATTTCTAGTAAGCCACACTCTCTAGTTGATAATTAATCCGCTGCAACTTCTCTCTTAGCATAGAGATATCTTGGGAAAACTGCTCAGTAACTACTGTTTTTTTAGCTAGTAGCTCTTTATTCTGAATTTCTTGCAAGATAGTTGTTCAAGTAGCTGACAGATTTTTGGAATTTGAGTTCCAAAATCTGATCTCACTCCGCAGCCTCCTAATTTTTGTTTTGATCCTTTGACTAGCATATCTTTCCTCTGTAGGCAACATTCATGATTGTTCTACCAGAGAATTATATGATTCATCCTCTATCCAACAGCAGGGTCCATTGCAAATGGAGCTGGAAGAGTCATTATTGACTATTCTTTTAGCTTTGTGCTAATAATGGACTAGAGCAAAATGGCTCTATTAAATTCCAGTGCTTTTATTTAGTGAAGTTGCTGAAATTCGATACATTTGACACAATTCATATTGAGTCGCAACGGAAACAGTCTCTTTGTATAATTATAAGGGTAATGCCGCATACATCTGATCCCCCAGACACCAACTTAGTTGGTAATATACTGGGTACGTTGAGTTGAGGTGAGTTCGCCTTATATGGGATGAGGCATCAAAACATATTTTTTGCTCTATAATAAAAATCTAACTTATCTAAAAAAAAAGTGATGTTATTGTTGTTTTGAGGGTAGCTTGCTTTAAATATTAAACACGGATCGCCCATCAGGTGGACAAGGCAAACGCCGATCAGATGTGACTTAAAGGACATTAGTAAAATACTTCTTGTACAACAAAGCATTTGGTGGACCGTGGTTCAATCTATTTTTATATGGTCGAGCTGGCACTAGCTAAGTTGAACAAGAATTGCATTTCTTGTAGGTGTAGGTAGAGATTCTGTAGCAGCGATAGGTGGTGATGGAGCAGCAGGGGGTTCAAAGAGTATCGAATCAGGTTCTGGAGATGGAGAGAATTGAGCGGATGTGTTGTCGTTTGATATGGGCAGTATAGGAAGGGATGAAGTAGGACATATGGTGCATGGAGTAATATTAGGGGATGGTGGGGCTGAAGGGCTTGCATGTAAGGCTTTGTTAGAGACAGAGGGTTTGAGGAAGAATGAAATATCAATATTGGAAAGATTGGGTAGAGGTATAATGTTGTGAAATGGAAAGCAGGTTTTATCAAAGCGTTTATGACGAGTGATATAAGTGCGAGATGTAGTGAGATCAAGGCATTTAAATCCTTTGTGAGAGGTTCTATATCCCATAAACACACACGGGAGACTCCTAGGAGAAAACTTATTTGAGGCATAATCACGTAAGCAAGAAAAAACACGACAACCAAATGAGTGGAAATGAGCATAATTTGGAGAAGTACCATAAAGTAACTCAAAGGGAGATTTACCTGAGAGCAATGGTGATGGTAGCCGATTGATGGTGTAGGCTGCTGTACCAAACGCATCATCCCAGTAAGATAGAGAAGTATGTGAGTGAAAGAGAAGGGTAAGACCAATTTCAGTGATATGACGATGTTTTCTTTCTGCTCAACCATTTTGGGTGGAGTATAAGGGCATGGCATTCTATGATGAATACCATGTTGTGAGAGATGATTTTTAAAGTGATGGTTTGTAAACTCAGTGCCTTCATTACTTTGAAATATTTTGATTTGTCGGGAAAGTTGTTTTTCGACAAAGGCATGATAATGAAGAAAGATATTAAAGAAGTTTGATTTATGTTTAAGAGGATAAAACTAGGTGAAGCGTGAATAATCATCAATAAAAATAACATAATAATGATATCCAATTTTGGCTAAGACTGGAGATGGTCCCCAAAGATCACAATGAATCACATCAAGAGGCTGAGTTGCCTTATGTTCATTTACAACAAAAGGTAAATGATGGCTTTGGCCATTTGACAAGGCGTGCAAATATGAGAAGGTTTCAGGGATAAAATAGAAATGTGTCCTTGATTACTTAATAAAGATAGTACTTTGGAAGAAGGATGACCGAGTCTGGCATGCCATAAATCAAAGGAGCTGTGAAGGGTGCAGGCTTTTACAGTTGCAGCGAAGGCTGGGATGCTGCGCTCAAGTACATAAAGACCTCCATCACGTCAACCGGTGGCCATCACATGTCCCGTGTGACGATTTTGAATGATAAAGCATTGATCAATAAAGGTAATAGCAATGAAGAAATCTGATGTGAGTTTACTGATAGATAATAAATTTTCGGTTAGAGTAGGAACAACTAGGACATCTAATACGGGAAGAGATAAAGCAGAAGGAGATAGTACCAGTATGAGTAATGGGTAAGGGGGCTCCATTTCCAACAATAACACAAGCCTTACCAGTACATGGATTTACCTGATCAAGAGCAGTCAGAGAGGATGTCATGTGTGCTGAGGCACCAGAGTCCATGTACCAATCAGATGGTAAAGAGGATATAGGCGGTATAGATGGGCCAGATGGTAGAGATGGTAGTCCTGTAATGGCCCCATAAGTGGAGGGCCAGTAAAGGGTGATCCAGAAAACCACATGGAGGTTGGCGGAGTAGGAGACATGGCAGTAGCATGAGCAGCATGTGAATAGGGCAGTCTACCTGTATGATTTTGAAACTGTCCAGATATTTGTGAGTTTTCAACTGGCCAAAAAAATGTTGTTGTCCATAAAAATGTGGTTGTAGCCCATTGGAAATAGTATGCAACCCATTAAATTGCGAAGGCCCACAAAATATTGCTGGAAGTGGGTTGGGTCGTGATTTAAGTTGAGCCCATTATGATTTCTAGGCCCTGGAAGAAAACCTGTACTCGCAAAATTGCCCAGTTGATGAGTCATTTGCGCAAAATTTGCAGGCAACTTATATCCATGGCCTAAGGATGCACTGTTTGCCTGAAATTGAGCAGTGGCGGCGAAATTAGCTTGAAGATGTGACTTGGGAAAAGTCACGGCAGAGTAGCGTCCTAGACAATTGTCAGCAAAGTGACCATAGACTCCACATATTTGACTGTGAGGTCCCTCAAATACTTGCCTGCGTCCATGACCGCGTGGATTGAATTGCATCGGAGATGATGGAGTAAATATCAGCAGCACAGGCAGGTGTGTATACTGCTGCACAGGGAACGACAATGGAAGGATAGGTCTGTTGGGAGGAGCAACTGATGTGGGTGCTGGATTTAAGGACAGTGATATAGGTCATGGTTGTGGAGCAGTGGCCGTAAATGCAACAGGCGGTGGTGGAGCAATTGTCCGATGGTACAATGCCTCAAAGGTTTCAGCACTTGCAACTAAATCACGAACAAACGGAAGAGGGACCTGAGAGAGCTTTGAGCCTTCAAAAATTGCAAAATCTAGTCCAAGTCCCTTGATGAACCAATGAATCTGATCTAGTGAAGAAATTGGGCGGACAAGTGCGGTGAGAAAATCACAGAGACTCAGAAATTTCTGAGCAAAATTACGAATTGAGAGGTTTTGCTTCTGAAGTTGTTGTAATTCATCTCGCAGGGCGAGTTCAGTGGAGGGGCCGGAGTGTGTGTATTCTTCTTTGAGTTTCTGCCAAATATCGTGAGCCATTATGCACTTGTTGATCACCACGCCATGTGCCTTGTCAGTGAGTCAAGAGATGAGCAAGGAATAGAGTCTGTCATCCACATCATGCAAGGTTGTATAAGCAGGATTAACCTTTAAAGGGTTCTCTGGGTCATCAACAAGTGGTTCGTGACAGGTGCCATCGATATAACCAGTGAGGCCATGGTGTTTGAATGAGTAATATACCTGGTTGCTCCGGTATAGATAATTGTGGAATGAAAATTTGGTGATAACGAGATGTGCGAATTCAACATATGATAAAGTGAGAGTGGATGTGTTTTTGAGGAATAGTTGGTGGTGCCATTGAGAGGCCTTAAAAATAAAGGAATGCTGTTTATTGTTTTTTTGGATAGGTGCAGAGAGAAAAATAAGTGGAGAAAGGAATTTGAGATGAAGCTGCAAATAAAGTCCTTGGCAAATCCAAGAAATTCTAAATACAGAAATCCTTGACGATGAAGTCGTTGGCAATAAAGTCCTTGCCAAAGAAATAAGCAACAGTGGCCCATTTCTTGATTTCAGATCTGAAGCATTTCGGTCACTGAAGGAAATTGATGGACTGTCTTCCGATTCTTCTCCTCTGTTTAGAGATACCAAACCAAAACGATGATGGATAGCACCTTGCCTATCACTTCTAACCCTCTCTGCTACCTCGACAGCAGTAGGAAATGTGCTGAATCGTGAAGATGGCGAATTACTCAAGGCTACAATAGAAGGAGAAGTAAATGAAGTCGGGGGTTTGCGGTTCTTATTGGGCTACTGAGTACTGCCACCACACTCTTCCACCGGAGTCAAAAGGGGTGTGGCAACAGCAAAGTGAAGTGAAGCAAACGAAAAAAAGGAAAAAGAAAGGCAACAACAAGAAGCGAACAAGGACAAAAAAAGGATCTATGTGGCTGCAAAACCTTTCAGGTGCTCTAAACCACGGAGTTTTTTTTTTCGTGTTTCACGCTGACGCTAGCTTGGCTTGTTAAAATGTGGATCTCAGGCCTACTACATAGAGGGACACAATCATATATCTAGTAGTATTCAGTACTAGTTTTGAACTGAACACACAACATGAAACTGAACTAAATTTTTGCATTTTGTTCAATGTTCTGTAGATGATGACAACTAAAATTCCGAATGCATATCTCCTTGCATTTGTCATGAAACAAAACAAATTCAACATTTCCAATTTCACTGATTGGTACCTTAATCTCAAAATTGTTCTAAAATATCAAAAGAAGGACCATGTCCTTGATGTATCTATTCCTTTACCTCCCCCTATTACAGCTTCTTATGCCGAGATGGATCAGTACGAAATAAAAGTAAATGAAACTAATGAGGTTGGCTGCCTCATTCTCATATCCATGATTCCCGACCTTCTAAAACGTTTTGAGGATTGGAAAGCATATGATATGATTCGCGAGCTCAAGGATATGTTTCAAGAGCAAGCGCGTTGTGAATGATATCATGTGGCTAAAGAACTTTTTGAATGTCAGATGGCTGAGGAGGCCTCAGTCAGTACGCACATTCAGAAGATCATGGGTTTAATACAGCAACTTGGGAAGTTGGGCTCTACCATTGACAAAGAAATCTGCACTCATCTCATGGTACGTTCCCTGCCACCAAGCTTTTCAATGTTTATAATGAATTATAATATGACGGGAATTGTGAAGCCGTTAAATGAGTTGCATTCGATGCTATCGATGGCTGAGACTTCCATCAGGCGGGCACCTAATATATTATCGGTGTCAAGGCATAGTGGGGTGGTTAAGAAGAAGAAAAAGGGAAAGATACAAGGGCAAGAAAAAGGTAAAAGGTACGGACGGGTATGGTTCCGGTTAAAAACAAAAGCATACCTAAATCGAAAAGGACTTCGACTCAAATCTAACAATGATAACTCAACCCTCTTGTAGCATTGTCGCTTAGGTCATATTAATGAGAATCGCATAAAGAAGCTCCAAATGACTAGACTTCTGAATTATTTTGATTGTGAGTTAATTGATAGGTGCGAATCTTGTTTATTTGGGAAGATGACCAAGACGCCTTTTAACAAGGTCGTCGAGAGAGCTACTAAGCTGTTAGCATTAGTGCATAAAGACATGTGTAGTCCTCTAAGCACAAGTGCACGTGGTGGGTATTTGTACTACATTACATTTATTGATGTTTTCAGTAGATATGGTTATGTGTATCTGATGATACACAAACCTGAATTCTTGGAGAATTCAAGGAGTTCCAAAATAAAGTCGAAAATCAACTTGGGAATAAGATTAAGGCACTACGATTAGATTGCGGTGGTGAGTACCTAAGTTTTGAGTTTTGTGATCATCTTAAAAATTGTGGAATAATTCCCCAGCTGATTGCATTGGGACACCATAGTTGAATGGTGTGTCCGAATGCAGAAATCGTACTTGGATCGATATGGTACAGTCAATGATGAGTCATGTTGATATACCTTTTATCCTTTTGGGGATACGCCCTTTAAACGGTTATGTTCAGAGTTTCTACCAAGTTAGTAGACAAGACTCCGTATGAGGTATGGGAAGGGAGGATCCCTAACTTGTCGTTTCTCAAGATTTAAGGATGCAAAGCGTATGTTGGGTGATTGATACCTGACAAACTTGGTCCTAAGTCTGACAAATGCTTCTTCGTAGGATACTCGAGGGAAACCAAGGGTTATTACTTCTATAAGAGGTCGGATAACAAAGTGTTTGTTCCCGATATGGTGTATTATTGGAGGAAGAATTCCTTTCGAAGAAAAGTAGTGGAAGCAAGATCATTCTTGAAGAAATTCGAGGTGATCACATACCAGAAAATTTGGTTCATACCGAAGTTGTGCGCGTTCCAAGCGAGACTATGGAACAAGCTGCACCACCTGTTAAAAGACAGAGCGAGTAGTCCGGGAACCTTAGAGGTATCTAAGACTACATGAGATATTACTTGTTGGTGATGTCAATCTTATGACTTTTAATGAAGCATTGTCACGAGAAGATTCCAAGGATGGCTTAAGGCCATGAAATTCAAATTGCAATCCGTGGAGGACAACCATGTGTGGGACCTGGTTGACTTGCTTGACGGGGTAAAACCTGTCAAAAACAAATGGTTCTTCAAGAGGAAGATCGATATGGATGACAACTTGACTGTGTACAAGGCCGATCTAGTGGATAAGGTGTTTACTCAGGTCGAAGGGATCGATTATGGGGAGACATTTGCACTAGTAGTTAAGTTTCAGTCTATTCAGATTCTTTTAGCTATTGCTGCATTTCATGATTATGAAATATGGCAGATGGATGTCAAAATTGCATTCTTGAACGGGGTTCTCGGAGATGATGTGTACATGGTACAGCCTGATGGTTGTGTTAATCCTAAAAGAGTTGAAAGTGTATGCAAGCTTAATAGGTCCATTTATGGACTAAAGCAAGCATCTCGAACTTGGAACATGAGGTTTGATGACGAGGTCAAAAATAGGGGATTCATTAGAAACCCAAAAGAACCTTGTGTATATAAGAAATTGAGTGGGAGCACAATAGTATTTTTAGTGTTATATGTCGATGATATACTTTTGATTGAGAATGATATTTCTATGCTTGAACATGTCAATGTCTCATTAAGTAATGTGTTTTCGATGAAAGACTTGGGCGGGGTTACCTATATCTTGGGTATCCGGATCTATCGAGATAGATCAAAGAGACTCATAGGTTTGAGTTAGAGTACATACATAGGAAAGGTATTGGAGAAATTCAACATGCAGGATTCCAAGAGAGGTTTCCTACCTATGTCACATGGTATCTCTCTGAGTACGTCTCAGTGTCATAGGACACATGAGCAGAGAGAGAAGATGAGAATAATTCCCTAAGAATTGGTAGTTGGGTCGATTATGTATGACGTGTTATGTACGCACCATGATGTGTCTTATGCTTTGAGCATAACAAACCGATATCAACAGGATCCCGGGGAGGATCATTGGACAGTGGTCAAAAACATCCTTAAGTACTTGAGGAGAACTAAGGATTTGATTTTGTTCTATGGTAGTGATGAGCATCTCACATGTACAAACTACTGTGATGCTAGCTTCTAAACCAATCGGGATGACTCAAAATCTCATACAAGTTACGTGTATATGCTTAATGGTGATGCCGTATGTTGGAAGAGTTCCAAATAGGATTATATGGTTGATTCCACCGTTGAAGCCGAATATATATACACATTTCTTCCTGCGAGGCAGGCAAAATGGGGATATGGATACGAGAGTTCGTTGATGAGCTTGGTGTTGTTCCTAGCATTGCTGATGCGATGGAGCTTTATTGTGACAACAACAGAGCAATTGCAAATGCAAAGGATTACAGATCCAGCAAGCGTATTATGCAAATCAAACGCAAGTATCACATTATTCGGAAGTTTTTTGTATACAAAGGCATCAAAATGTGTAAAGTAGGTCCAGACAGAAACATAGCCAATCCACCCGTAAGAAGGTTGTACATACTCTTTATTATTATTATTATTATTATTATTATTATTATTATTATTGAATTTGGCCTACCAAAACACACACATAGCTGATCCACTAATAGAATCATTTTCTCTGGCACAGCAGGAGAGTCATGTTCGTGCTATGGGTATAAGAGAAATTGGCTTTCGGGCTGATATACTTCATATATGAACTGCCAGGGCTTGGTACGTGGTATCTGATTGGCTCTAGTTCAAGTGGGAGATTGTTGGTTAGTGACCTAGAGCACCAATCAGTGCGCTTGTTAGTTTCATGTATACTGAATGATGTATTCATTTTGTTCCTTGAGTTTTGTATATATTATGGATCATTTGGGTTGAGGACTCGAAATTGTGAAACTCCATAATTTAATCAAGACTCTAAATTTGTTTTCAATCTTAAAGTTATTTGCAAAGGAACAACTAGATAACTATATCGACTAGCATGTTAATGCATGATCATATTTCACAGATCAATGATGCGAGGTAGCCATTTAATCACATGAAATATGAGTGTACGGGGTACATGAGTATTAGACTTGCACGTGCTTGATCAACATTGGCATGTTCACTAAGCATGGTGGGAGGTCGAGAGACACAAACCATGCTAGGAATGGTAAAAACAATGGTAATCACCATACCTTAAGAATGTTTATGGGGTTATTGCTCCGTGTATGGATTTCCTAAACCTAAAGTCACTTGCAGCTCGAGAGAGACAAGTAACTAAGAGAGGAAAATCCAGTATATAATAATACAACAAATCATAAGACTAACACAGAAAAAAACTTCTAAGTTCACTAGATGGTGAAGTCACTAGCCCTATATCTCCTATCAAAAAATTGTTCGCATGCGTACCCCATTTATTTATGTTTTTCAGTTTCTTTGTTTTAGTCTTTTTCCTATTTTATTTGTAGGATAGAACTGTCACCCCTTTACTGTTTAGTCCAAATTGCATAGAACTCAATGAACGTTGGTGATTATCATCACAATCCCTGTGGTTCGACAATCTTATTATCACTTTATTACTTGTGCGACGTGTACACTTGCACCAAAAAGTGCATCACTTATGTGCGCATTGTAGGATCTAAGAGCTCAATTTCTAACGTTCCAAAAACTTGAAAATTTGGACCAACTGTCAAATTGAGCTCCAAACTGTGTTTAATTCTTGTTCTAGATGAAGGTTAGCCGACTTACCTCTAATTCGGCCAAAAGTCATGAAGAACCCACTGAAAAAGAAGAAGACCTGTGAAGATGTCATTCATGGAATCCCCAAAGGAGAGGGTCTCTACCAAGAGTACTCCCCGGCATCACTGAAGGGGTTGCTAGACCCAGTCTCCAGTGACACTAGTGTCGGAATTTTTCACGGAAAGAAGAATTATGTCATTCGGTCGTTTTTCACGAAAGGGATGAAGTCGTGAACGCCAAACTCTCATATCCACTTATTCGACCGACTGAAGATTATAAATCTTCTCATTTGGGCTTTTAGGCCCAAATGTAATCTAATTGATCCCCATTTTGGCTCACGACCCAAATAGAATTCAAATCCTTGGGCTCGATTTTAAATCGAGCCCAATTGCAAATCATGACTTGGACTTAATCTCATTAAACACAGTTTAATTGCAATTGAATTGGGTGGTCCCACCAAAACCCAATTTAATTCTCGTCCATGAAATTGGCAAATTATGTCTCACATAATTAATTATTACTTCTACAGTTCACCATATAGAGCTACCTGATAGGATCCATATCTAAATCGTTACTATCATAAGTGGCATCTAACAATGCATTATGATCCGATTTAATATAGATGCATTGTGATCCTATAAATCTCATTTAGTATTAATTCTTTCATCACTTAATATCCAATAATTAATGTCAAGCATAGGAATGTGTCATCCTTGACCATTAATCACTTTTTTGATATATCAGTAAATAATTGCTTTTTTTGTAAGCAAAATTTCATATATGATATAATATGTAAAGGGATAGAAATAAGAACAAAATATAAAAACAGATCCTATACTAGCTTAATTGTGCTCCAAGTACTGATTGAATGAAATCAGTGATTAGTATCTCATCGTGAAAATCAATATATATCGTACCCTTCCTTCATATCCTCTATTATAGGTAAGGTTGATCAGGTATATGGCTCATCTAACCTCATGAATGCACATACATCTCCGCATTTAACTCATTGCCATCGTTTGCTCTTCACCAAATCTGGAGATCATGACTATCAACTTATCCATACCATTTTTCAGGAATATTGGTACATATCTTCTTCCAGTTTGGTGAGCTATCACTGTAATGTGTAGAGGATAATCTAGTTGGGCAATAATATAATGAAAACCTTTTGAAAAACCAATCATCCGTTTTCACCGATCAATACTAGAATTATCTGGTGTTATAGCTAGTCGATGCTCATTGTAGATCAAGGGATATTTTCCTTTAATGTATCAACTTGTCACAAATATCGGTTGTTCCTTCATTTGCACGTACAACTTCTCCTCATTTCTTCACTGTGTGTCAACTATGGCCAAGTGCTTTGAGATCAACCCATTTTGGCAACACCAATTAGCAGTGTTTGTAGATGTTGTGTCTTTGCTTTGCTACGCCACTTGCATTTAGAAAAACTCCACCTTTCTTCACTGTGAGGCAAGTACTTTGACATCTTGACACCACCACTTGCTATTCGGAGCTCCCCTCTTTACTCCTTAGCCAGCGTTGGATTTTGTAGAGGCTTTAGGAGCTATCTTCTTTGCTCCTTGTCCAGCGATGGATTTTGTAAAGGCATGGAATATTGAGGCACACTGTGAACGAAGCATCTCTCAACTTTGGATGAGGCTTGTTCAGATTCTTATATCAGCTTGTATCTATATAAACTGGGAGCTTTCAATCAAGTCTTTGCTAGGACCATCAATTTAATGACTATCAATGTAGCTCAAGAAGCTCCTTAAGAATGATCAAAAATCCTCAATCAAGACTGGCTAAAACACTTCCAGCCCTAGCCTGTACCATAGTGAATTGGAGGAACAGTGAAACTGGACTTTGTAATACTTTATGGCTTACACAGTGAGACTGCTTATTAAAGCTTCTTGACTGTAATGATTCAAAGTGATCTCAGCTACCTCATTTTAAAACAATTTCCTCGGCCAACCTATACGAAATTGACATAGAAAAATAATGAGCAAATTCATAATAAAATCATACTAGAATAAAACTAACCTGATTGAGTTCCCAACTCATCATAAACAGTCAGCGAATCCTTCAAGTTAGACTTTCAAGGAATATTCCCTGTTCAGTTACCTTCTATTTGTACAAGGATCTGCACAGTCTTAGAATACTAAACAGGACTGAGGAGAGAACACCCATTCTGAGAAACTATAAGGAAATGTTGTATTTTTGGATTGTATCCAAAGCCATGTTTGCATTTGGATGTCATGCAGAAGCAGATAAATATGTGGAGAAATGGCAGAGAAATGAACTCTATTTCTAGCTTTCCAGATCGTCCAAACCATGGGCATCCAGATAGAGTTCCAAGCTTGAATACAAGTTCCTGGAGATGCTAGTGAGGAGAATAGCTGAAGGGGTGGGATATTGGTAGATCCAGAATTAATAGGTATAAGCCATGTCTTCAAACCATCCCATAATCTGTTAGAGATAATACAGTCATAGAACAAGTGAGCAGCAGTCTCATCAGCTTCTTGGCATAATGGACATAATATTTCTTGATCTACCGGGATAATTCCTCTCCTCCTGAGACTTCCTTTGGTGGGAGCAACACCTTGAATTAGAAGCCAAGAGAAAAAGCATATTTTTTTGGGTGCCATGCTTTCCCATATAAGCTAAGATAGTAGAATATATAGCTGCGAGAATTCATGTTGTGACTCAGTGATAAGGACTCTGTAGTCATCCCTTAATGTGTAACACCCATCAGAATGCTCAATAGAGATGTACTTGTCACAGACATTAACCTGTGGGGATATGTTTAATAGGTACCTTCAAGTCAAGCCAATTCAATGAGGTCCTGGGAATTTAACTGTCTCCTCCATCTCTAACACCAGGTCCAATTCTCATCAATCCAAGTTCCTGCGTTAGCAATAAGAACATCCTTTTGTAGTTCATTTCTGAATAGTCTAGGGAAGTTTTATGCCAGGGACATGTTGTTTAACCATTTATCAGTCCCAAACCTGATGTGACTCCCATTACCTAGCTTCAGAAGGATGTTGTTTCTAAACCAACTTTCATTCAAGATATCCAGTAGGATAAGCCACCACTCTGAGGCATATCTACGTCCTCTTGGCATACCTGCCCCTTGTCTATTACCAGGTGAGAGCAGAGTTCTTCTTTTTGCAACGTGGAGAGTAGCATTGCATCCATACTTCAAGTCTAGTATCTCATTGATGAAAGATGGCTCATTTTTGAGTATATGGAGTCCCCATTTACCAAGCATAGAAGCATTGAAAGCAGAGAGGCAACGGACTCCCAGGACACCCTTCTCTATTGGAGTGATAACTTTTTTCCAAGATACCAGACTCAGTTTAGTCTTTTCTTTGGTGCTGCCCCAAAGAAAACCTCTTTGAACTGAAACCCGTTGCTTGAGGATAGTTTTAGGTTCCTTATAGCATGAGAAAAGGTGTGAATGGAGGGATGATAATACAGAGTTGAGCAAAACTTGTTTACCTCTAGAAGACATCAGCTTGTCATCCCATGCTGTTAGAGCCATGGAGAATTTATCAAGTACTGGCTTCCAAGTGTCTAACTTCTTCAATCGTGCACCTACTGGTAGCCCCAGGTACCCCAAAGGGGTAGTAGCAGCCTGACAATGGAGATAGAAAGCCATATCTTCCAGAACTTCCAAATCAACATTAACACCAATCAACTTGCTTTTTGCAAAGTTGATTTTTAAGCCAGAAACCAATTCAAGTTCAACAGGATGGCTTTAAAGGTCTGAACGGATTTCCAGTCAGCTTGGCCAAATAATAAGGTGTCATCTGCGAACTGAAGGTGGGAAACCTACACCTTTTTCCTCCCAATACTCAAGCTTGAGAGAAGATTCAAATCTGCAGCTCTGAAGATCATTGCTAAGAGGCCTTCTGCCGCGAGTAGAAAGAGAAAGGGTGAGATGAGATCTCCTTGCTAATACCACAAGATGGAATGAATTTTTTCGTTGGGTTTCCATTCATGAGAATAGAAAATGTTGCAGATTCTAGGAGCCCACGGATCCACCACAACCAGCAAGCAGGAAAATTCATACTTTCTATTATCTGCAACAAATATTTCCAATGAATTGTATCAAAAGCCTTCTCACAGTCGACCTTAAATACAATGCTTGCTTGTTCTGTTTTTTGACTTCGTTAAGAACCTCATTTGCTATAATCACACTGTCAATCAATTTTCCTCCTTTGATAAATGCAAATTGTGCAGTGTTGATTAGAGACCCCATTACCTGCTTGATTCTGTTAGCTATAACCTTGGAGATGATTTTTGGCATGGTTCCTATGAGGGTGATTAGGCGGTATTCTTTGACATACAAGGGATTACCTGATATAGCAATGAGGGTGATATGAGAGGCATTGCTACCTCTACACAACTTGCCCCTCATATAGGATTCCTGCATCAGTTTCATAATGTCCGGCTTTAGGATATGCAGGAAACGCTTGATAAATTTTAAGTTGAGGTCATCTGGTCATGGGATTTTATGAATGCCACATTCAGAGATTGCCCCAAGTACTTCAAGTTCATTGAAAGGTTGCTGCAGAAATTTTTTACTCAGAGGATCCCGTACTACACTGACTTGTGTGAGGAGCAAAGGCCTGAAAGTTATTATTCAGTGAACCGCTCCTTGAAATGGTGCCAGAAGTAGTCTTTTATCTGCTCAGGATCTTCCAACCACAACGAACCATCCCACACACCACTGATTTTGTTTGCATCCCTTGTTTTTTTCACCCTGTTATGAAAGAAAACAAAATTTGTATCACCTTGTTTGATCCAGTGTATCTGAGACTTCTAATATGTGGTGGTGTTGATTAGCCTTGAGATACTATGTAGCTGAAGATTTAGGTCAGCCAACTCCTGTTGGTCTATGCCAGAGGCTACATTTTCTTCCGCAACCAGCTCAATAGTTTTGATGCTTTGAAGTATAGATTTCTTCTGCTCAGTCAGGTTAGCAGGTCTGACATTATTCCATATTTTGATAATCTGTCTCAATGTCTTAATCTTCATCAGTATTTGGAAGCATATAAATCCTTCAATGGTGGTAGTACTCCACACCAATTCAACCATGGTTGTGAAGGTACTGTCCAACAGCCAGGAATCAAGCAATTTCAGATGTTTGGGTCCCCAATTCAGTTGTTTGGAAGAGAGGCTCACCGGACAGTGATCAAACCCCTCCTTATCCAAGCCTTCTTGAGTCCATGTTTCAGCAGAATCCAACCACTTGGTGCTGATCAGAAACCTATCAAGCCTACTCATTGCTTTCAAGGATTGCAAAATACCAAGTATATTTTCTTCTCACCATGTTTAAGTTCTATAGATCCAGATGACTGATGAAGGAATTAAATAGAGCTACTTCCTGTGTATAGTTGTGAGCTGCCACTCCTATTATCTCATTCAGATGAGCAACGGCATTGAAATCCCCCATAATGCAACATTTATTAGAATTTAAGGGTTATATGCACTGTGTCAAGGCTTGCCACTGATCTTGTTTCCCTGCCAAGTCATTAGGACCATACACATTGATCATATGAGAGGGATATTGTTCACCAAACCAGTGACCAGTTACTCCTAAGAATCTTTCACCTGAGAATAATGAAGATCTGGCAAATTTATTTTTGTTCCAAATACAAAGTAACCCACTAGAATGTCCTGAAGACCCTGAGTAGCACCAATCAAACTCAGAATCAGTCCATAATTATGAATAGAGTTTTTTATCAACAGTTACCAACTTAGTTTCCTGTAAACTTAAGAAATCCATCTTCTCTCTGGAAATTAAACGCTTAACATGTCCTCTCCTCTCCTGTCCCCCCAACCCACGCACATTGTAGATAACTAGTTTCATAAAAGAGTAGTGACTCCTTTCCCAGTATGGGATGATGAAGCCTATAAGGATAAGGACTCTTGGCAGGACCTATTCATGTCACTCAGCAGGCCACATAAATGTTCATAATGAGGACCATAATTAACTCCAAGTTGTGCACCCACGGACATAATTGATTCAATGGCCTGAAGAGGATCACGCAGTTGCCTTCTGGCTTGGGGCAGCAAAAGGCTAATAGAAGAATGAGCTCCTAATTGAACTAGATAATCCTCCAGGGTGGCAAGGCTATGAGCCCTTGTAGAATCTATTTCTTTTCTGGTCTGACTTCTGGTTATGGGGCGCCCTTTTGGTCTACCTATAGGTAAACTCAACTCAACTCAATGTACCCAGTATATTACCAACTAAGTTGGTGTATGGGGGGTCATATGTACGCCACCTATCTTATAACTATACAAAGAGGCTGTTTCCGTTGTAACCCAATATGAATTGCGTCAAATGTATCAAATTTCAGCAACTTCACTAAATAGAAGCACTAGAATTTAATAGAGCCACTTTGCTCTAATCCATTATTAGCACAAAGCTAAAAGAATTGTCAATAATGACTCTTCCAGCTCCATTTGTAATTGATCGCACGACACACTTAAAGATAGTCTTTATCTCTTTTCCATCCGTCTTCACTCCATCTTCTTGTCAAGATCTTCCTCAAGTTCTTGTACATCGTCATGTCCCTCTCGATGTTTGGCACAAACGCCTTGACCATCCGTCCTTCGCAACAGTTCCTCATATTATTTCTAGATTTACTCTACCAAGTCTTAATAATAAAAATCTTTCCCTTAGTTCAGAATGCCAACAATGGAAGAGTCACCATCTATAGTTTTTTTAGTCAAACTCCGTCTTAGTTTAACGGTCATAAGTACTATGTTTTATTTGTTGATCATTTCAGTCGATATGCACGGCTCTTTCCTATACTGTCTAAAGTAATTGTTTTTGTTGTTTTCTCATCATCTAAGAATTTATCAAGCGAATGTTCAATCGTCCAATCAAAACAATCCAGACTAATTGGTGTGGCGAATTTTGCTCTCTCAATCAATTCTTTTTGCTAACATTGGAATTCAACATCGTATAACTTGTCCGTACACATTGCAACAAAGTGGTTATGTCGAAAGAAAAACATGTCGAAACTTTTGGGTTTGCAACCTAGAATACCAATCGGTGCGCTTGTCACTTTCATATATATTGAATGGTAAAAATTATTTTATTCCTTGAGTTTTGTACATATATAATATGGATCATTTGGGTTGATGACTCGAATTGTGAAACTCCATAATTTAGTCAAAACTCTAAATTAGTCCATAGTCTTAAAGTCATTAGCAAACTAGATGAGACTACCATGTGGATAAATACATGATCATGTTTCACAGATAATTGATATGAGGTATCTATTTAATCGCATGAAATATGAGTGGACGGGGTACATGAATATTGGATTCGACCTATATTGACTTGCTGGATGTATTGTGTCTATGTAATCGGCAAAGTCATATAGTATTATTTCATTTATCTAAGATATTCATAATTTTGGGTAATGAGTGTGTATTACGTGGGGTTATCAAACGCCTCTTTTGACCGAGGGGTTATAAAGGTAAGTTTCCTAAATATGCACGATTCATACTGGAAGTTATGAAATATCAAGATAATACTTTTGTCCATCTCATATTTTATGACATTATTTATATCCATGGGCCTCTTGATGCAGTAATATTTGTTAGGCATGCATTTGTGATTATAAGATAGTCACATATTAACAATTATTTACTGAAATATCAAGAAAGTGATTAATGGTCAAGAATAACACATTTCTACGATTGACATTAATTATTGGATATTAAATGATGAAAGAATTAATACTAAATAAAATTTATAGGATCACGATGTATCTATATTAAATCGGATCATAATGTATTGCTAGATGTCAGTTATTATAGTACCAATTTTGATATGGATTCTATCAGGTTGCTCTATTCGACGAACCGAAGCATAAAGAATTATTTATGTGGGTCATAATTAATTTTTACGAACAATTCGAGATTTGGTTGAGATGAATTAATTATGATTAATTAATTCGACACTCCGAATATGAAAAGAAAATAAGTGTCGGTGAACCGTCTCAATTCATGGAGTTGGGCTCAATTTATTCGAACCCAGCACTTTGAGGGACGAAAAATGGGCTCGAATTAATTTGAGCCCAACTTAATTAATTTGAATTGGGCCAAATTATGAAATTGGCCCAATAACTCACTTATAACGTGAAATCGGATTTCACGTTGGTTGGCAGTAAGTGTTTCCGTCATCTCCTTCATCTTTACGGAACTCGACTAAGAGAAGAAGAACCGAATGAAATTTTCGCTCATTTTTTTCCGGCCAATCGAGTCACCAGAATCCGGTGGTCTAGCAACCACGGGTTTTGTTCGCCGGGGAGTGCACCGAGTAGCAAACTTCTCCTTTGTGGTTCACAAATCCGTACGGATCTTTTGATTGTGCACAAGTTCTTCGATACTTCGACTCAAATTCGAGGTAACTTGAATTACATGGCTTTGAAGCTCAATTTTACCTTAGTTTCGAATTTGCAAGTTTATAAAAAATTTAGAAATCGAGACTTAGATCTACAGAAACAAGATTCTCCCTCCCATCTCACGGTCTGTTCCCCAACTTTATTGGGATTAAGCTTTTTAATTTTTTCATGGCCACGTCTTTTATAAATCGCCCCACTTTCAAGAAATTATTGAATAAACCACCTAATCTCTAATCCCTAAAAATCTTTGGGTACAGGGACTATCCATTCTTGCGTCCGTTCAATAAGCATAAAGGGCCCGTTTACTAGACAGAATTATGCGTCATTATGACAGAATTCGAGCTTAATTCTATGTTTACTATACATACAGTAAACAAAGAGGGACGGGGAATTAAATTTCACGACCCGCGAGATTTTTTAAAAATATGGGATTGGACCCAAAAAATAATTCTCTCAAAAAGGTGGAATTTATTTCTATCCCACCAATCCTACCATTTTTCCTCGTCTTTTACCCTTTCTCCCATCCACTATTTTTTTGCGAATAATCTTTCG
>JAOWBN010008841.1:0-35358 GCA_028565015.1 Pinguicula moranensis | reverse complement strand
ATTTTAAAATTAAAACCAATCCTATAGAATCGGACTGGCTAACACACTGTGTAATTTGAACTCTGAAGAAGAGAATGAAATTGGCATCCTGGTCCCGAAAAAATTCGGGACGGGAACGGGAATGCCCATTCCTGGTCCCAAATTTTATTTTTGTAACTAAAAAATTCGGGACTTCCTGAAGTCCCGAAGTCCCGAATCCCGAACTTCCCGAATTTTTCGGGACTTCGGAATACGGGACGGGAACAGGAATTGGCATCGGTCCCGAAATAATTCGGGATGGGAATGGGAATGGGCAATTCCCGTCCCGAAGTCCCGTTTGGCCATCCCTAGGTGAAGGAACTAGGATTCCAACGGTCTCTGTAGTGAAAAATTTGGCAAAAAGTACAAACTCTGGTGCACATCCCTTCCTCTGAACCAATGCTGCCAGCTGATGGTGTAGGCAATATATAGAATAATTTCCCACCGTTACAAGAATCATATCCGAGACCTGTGACCAAGGAAATGCCAACAACTCAGGGAATTCCCATGTCACCAGAAAATTCAGAAAGTCATGATCTAGTAGAGAAACCGAAGTCCATTATTTATCCCATGATTCAACAGGCGGGATATGTAGAGTCTGCTGATAAGAGTATGAATGATAACATGGAAATCATGGTTAAGCTAAATCCCTCTGATGCACTAATCTCCAACCAAGTTAGGTCTTCTTAAGCTGAACCTCATTGTTGTTATTTACCTACACAGAAGTCGGCCCCCTTTGATTTGCAACCTATAATTTATTAAATGAGTGCAGCCTCTAGGTCCAATAGAATACTATTAAAATAGTGTCAACTCTTACAGATACTCGTGGACACTAGAAATTTCTATCAAAAACTGCAAGATGAGAATGACAAGACTTTATTGCTAGAAAACTCTCCTAGGAAGGGTCAAGAGACAGGTCAAACTGATATTCAGAGAGACTCTGCAGCTATTTTGAATTTGGGAAAAGATATTGGGCTAGAAGTAGCAACTCTGACATTGCAATGGTGAGAAAAATAGTAGAGTTGGAAGAACGGGACACTACATCTTCACGTCATCTTCAATACTCTATGGTTATTCCACAAGTTCTTTAATGCATCTCATGACAATAAATGCAAGGGTACTGGCCGTCCGGAGCGTAAGACTGTAATAAAATCCTTGATCAGGAGGTACAATATTCACTTTATTTGCATACAAGAAACAAAAAGAAAAAAGGTTGAACAATCTGAAATCAAAAGAATATGGTGGGATAAGAATGTCAGCTGGACATTTAGTCCGTCTGTGGGTCAATCAGGGGGGTTACTGGCCATCTGGAACACAGAAACATTTAAAGTGGTTGTTAATCACTCATTTCCAAGCTTCTTAGTGGTGAGAGGGACATGGCTAGAAATAAATCAGAAATTGTTTTTTTTTATATAAGCCAAATTTCAATATTTAAAATAAAGCATGTATAAGAAGTTAGATATATTGATGTACAAAAGTACTCAGAAGTCTACTAGAGGTATCCACTAGATATTTTCTTTGAGATTAAGTTGGATAACACACATATTCTCCACACCCTCCCTCTGGTATAGCTAAGGGTGATATGGTACATGGCTCACCTAGCGTCATAGAATATCACAAAGCATCTCAGCATTCAGATTATCGCTAACATCTGCTCTTCACCAATAAAAATGTCATGACTATCCCATTGTAGGGATGTTGGTACACAGCTCGGTTATGTTTGGTGAGCTATCCTTATTTATTAAGTGAGGGAGTGATATTTCGAATAGGCATATATGTCAGATCAAAAGAAAATAAATAACTAAGGGAACATATCTAGAAGTACTTGACATTTCTTTCTAACCCGGATATCATGATATTTAGTGGTCCTGGAACTGCCTTAGTCTTATGGTTTCTTGCCAAACTGATAAGCATTGCTTCTCTCGATCACTGTAGCATTTATCAACTAACCGCTGGCTATGCAGGCTGCCACCAAGTTGTGTGATAATCTAGTGGCTACATGAGTCATTACTGAATCCCAGATAGATCCTGGTCTCAGCTTAGCCTGCTTACCTTATAGCATTTTGGCCTTGTAATTGATACAGAGTCCCAGATAGGCATAGCCCCACTATAATCTGTCAACACTAAGGCACATGTTAGGCTATGTACCCAATTGATCCATCCTTGTTCAGCAACCCAGTTGCTGTAATGGTTGAGGGATACTACTGGGTGGCATTATTTCGCGTCTAGAATTTTAGCAGCTGTACAAGATCAAAAAAGGTTAGTAGCCTCTATCCTCTTGAAGTTCACAAACATATCCTTCTGGCTCATTTCAAAGATTTCAGATAGACGAGTTCTAAGATACAGCATGCTAGTTGTGTACTACATACCCCCTGTCCAGAAGCATCAATGTCGGCGCAAGAAATAGAAAGTTAATACCATCTGTCCACTTTGATTTCACAATTGTACCTTTTAGATTTCTGTGAAACCAACCGAGGAAACAAATACTGTGCTAATATCACAACCCTGTGCCAAATTCCTCCAGTGTAAAAATCAATGTTATCTAAAAAAATTTACACTTTGGTTCTAAGCCTGCTAGCCATGTTCTGGTCAGTTTCAGTAACCTGCCATTAGGTTTGGCACTTCCTCCGAGTACAACATTCAGCTCCTTCGTAGCTTGGAAATGTATGATATATTCCCCTGCACCCCAGATACCCTATATATCTTTCTACTCTATGGCAACAATTGTTGGCAAACCTTCTTGCAAATTTCATACAACAAAAAGGATTTGATTGCCAATCAGTTAGTGAGTAAGGAAATATGTGAGTTCTTTTAGCTTTAATCCACAACCATGTTTGCATTTGAATATTTGGTATAATCTGAGATATCTCAATATTCTGTGATAAAACGTGTACCCCATTCGTGCATAACAAGATCTTCCATATTTGTGCTGGCCATGTAGATTTCCAAGCAGCTAGATTAACATGGTTGGGTTTACCATTAATGAAGACTTCCAATGTAGGAATCTGTGTATCCGAGAATCCTTGTATGCTTAAGTGTATTCCTTCAATCCAACTTTTTAGTTCCTTCCATATCTGCAAAGAAACAGAACAATTAGAGAACAGGTGTGGAGTATCTTCAATTTCAGTTTTGCATAAGGTACAGGATACTTCAATGGTTTCATGAATAATATGTCTCTCTTGTAACACTCTTTTCACAGGTATTGCATTTTGTAACATCTGTCAGCCGAAGATCATGATCTTCTTTGGTCTGATGTCATTCCAAACATTTTAACAATGTAGCTTCCTTCCATGTCCTCTACAAAAGTATACCTGTCTCTACTAAATGCTTGTGGAATGTTTTCCTGCAAAAGACATGTTAGTGCATTTAAGTCTTGTAATTCATGATCTCTTAGTACTCTTCTCCGAGTCCAGTTATAATGCCATATATGGTTGATCCAATTCCCCATCTCGGATATATAGGCATGTTTAAATGCAGTCATTCTATAGAGCCTTGAAAATGTGTCTACCAGTGTTTTGTTTTGGCACCACTTATCCTGCCAGAATCTGATACAAGTTCCTTCTCCCAGACTTATACTTGTGATCTGATTAAACCAAGTTGTGCTTGCTATCTCCTGCATAGATTTTCATCACTCTGAAGTATATCTTTTTACCTTTGGGCCTAAGAGATTCACTGCCAGCCACTGACTGTCGAAGTGCAGCATATCCCCCTACTTCCAGTAAGCCATTCTGAGTGTATTTAGAATTTATGATGTCCATGGCTAGGGTTTTTTCATTGTTTATGATTCTAGCTACCCATTTTCCTAACATATCATCATTGAAAGCATACATATTCCTGACTCCCATAGCATCATTTTCCATTGTAGAAGTTACCTTGTTTGAAGATATCCAACATGGTTTTTTCTTTTCTTCTATTGATCCCCAAAAGAATCTTCTCTGTATAGCTATTAGCTTCTTAATGATAGATGATGGAGCTTTGTGGTACCCAAAATAATGTGATGAAAGATTGATAGGGAGTACAATTGTCTGATAGCCCAGATAATCTACCATGTTTGATAAAGCATCCTGCTGAATGTTGAGCCCAACTAAGCTGGTTTTTGAAAAGTTTATCCGCAAGCTAGATGTTAGCTCGGAGTTTTATAGGATTACTTTGAATGCTTTGATTGTGCACCATTCTACTTGTCCAAACATTAGAGTATCATCTCCAAATTGCAAGTGTACCAAGAGTACATTATTCCTTCCAACTTCAAGCCCTTGAAAGAGTTGCAGTGAGGCAGCTTTCAGGATCATGTTTGCTAGACCCTCAACAGCAATGAGGTATAGAAATGGGGATGGGGGATCCCCCTTCCTTAGCCCCTCTTCGGCTAGAACTCATTAGTAGAACTTCCATTTATTAACACTAATGTGGATGCTGATTCCAGCAGCTCTCTTATCCAGCATAACCAAATATGAGGAAAACCCATATGAAGCATAACATCCTGTAAATAATCCCAATTTATTGTGTAAAATGCCTTCTCGAAATCTTTGAATATAAGAGCCTTTTTTTCAGCTTTATGATCTCATCAATAGCCTCTGAAGCTATCATCACTCTACAAGAAGTTTAATCCCCTTAGTGAAAGACATTTGTGTTGGGGAGATGATTTCTCTCATCACAAAAGATAGCCTATTGGCCAATACTTTTGCTATGATTTTAGGCATAGCACCAATCAAGGTAATAGGCCCATAATCATGAACATACATCAGATAATCTGTTTTCGCCAGCAGGACAATATGTGTTGCATTAGTTCCTTTAGCTATTTTGTTGTTTTTAAAAAACTCTTTGAGCAGTTGCTAAATGTTTGGCCCCATCATAGCAGCATAATGCTTTATGAAATGGAAGTTTATGCCATCTGGTCCAGGACTTTTATGGCTCCCAATATCAAAAATATCTTTCAACACCTCCTCATCAGCAAATGGTGTTAATAGCTACCTTTGAGACATAGCACTAAGTTGCTGAAATATCATATTTGTTATCTTTGGTCTTGTGCAGTTTGCTTCTGAGTATCTTTCTTCAAAGTGAGACTTGAAACATTTGTTCACTAGCTTTGGATCATGCAGCCATATTTTTTTGTCCCAAACACCCTGAATATGATTTCTCCTCATGTTACAGTTAAAGCAGTTATGATAATAAGCAGAATTTGAGTCACCTTGCTGGATCCAAGAGATTCTAGCTTTTTGGTAGGATGTGCTATCCAACATCTTGGTAATTTTATCCAGCTCATCTCTAAGATGAAAAATAGCCACTGACACCTCTTTTGATACTGGATTTAGTAGATTTTGCTCAATTTCAGACTCCATGTTTGCTAAATCCTGTAAGATATTCCTGCGCCTAGCTAGAGAATTTATTCTTCCAGCACAATTCCATTCTTTGATACTTGATCTAAGCTCCTGGATTTTTCTCTCAACCCTATAACTAACATATCCCTAAACCTGAGTGCTATTCCAGACTCTTTCAATCATACTTGTGTAGGTGTTGTCCTCTAACCAGCAGTCCAGCACCTTCATTGGTTTATGCCCCCATTGTTGCACATTGTAATATAAGCTAACAGGGCAATTATCAGAATCATCCCTCATTAGCCCAACTTGGATCCAGTCTAGATCATTTCCCTACCACAATTCATTGACAAGAAATCTATCAAACCTACTCATGGCTTTAAGTGATTTTATATACCAGTTAAACCTCCTCCTTTCCATTCAGAGGCCCAATATATTTTGATCCTGAAAAAATGCATTAAATGCCTTCATCTCATGAGTATTCGGCGTATGAGCAAAACCTTTTCTTTCCCGTGCATTAAGTATAACATTGAAATCTCCCATGAGACATCATTTATGATTTTCATTTCCTGTGTACATATTTCTGATTTCTTGCCAATGAATTAGTTTAGATGACTGATCTCATGGTCCATATATATTTAGCATATAAGCAATGTTATTGTCCATGGACCAAGTACCAGATATACACAGAACAACTTGTGTTGAGGCCACCACCTTCTTATTGAATTTGTGTTTGTTCCAAAAATACAAAAGACCTCCATATTGCCCCTAAGAGCTCTGATACATCCAATCAAACTCAATGTCCATCCACAGGTAATCAACTAATTTCCTGTCAATGCATCCCATTTTTGTTTCTTGAAAGCTAACAAAATCAGTTTTTTAATCAATAATAAGCTTTTTATCCTCTTCTTCCTTCCTGGGCTACAGAAGCCTCTTACATTATAGATTATTATCTTCATAGGGCAAACCACTCATCTCCTTTCTGTCCACTCCAAGGAGTAGTTGTTTTTTTTAATTGCGAATTTGATTATTTAACTATATCAGCCTCTGGTGTGTTTCCACTAGTACAAGTCCATAGGTTAGGCCTAGGTTATGTCCCACTTCCATTATGGTATCAGCCTCAATACTTAACTATTCCAGAACTGAATCGCTTGTACTTTAGGTTGTGGGTTATGTGACTTGGCTGGCATGAGGGTTCCAATCCACTCGTTATCTTTGGTTGGTGCACTACTTGAAGCTCCCACATGATTTGTCCAAGTCCTCACCAGGTTGGGGATAGCTTACAGCTTGGTTTTGATGAATGGTAGTTTGTTGGGAACAGATTTTTGACCATCTGCCTTTGGGTATCTGTCAATATTTACTCGCAGGCAATAAGAACCTATCTAGATATTGTTCAAGCGATATAGAAAATAATCGACATCCTCCTATAGATCTCCAGAAATAATAAACCAAAAGGTTGGCCATCCTTATTCAGCTTGCGAGCTATCTTTAGCTCTTGAACTTTTCCTTATTTATTAAGGATGTTCCTCAATCTTTCCTCATCACATGATTCAAGGAAATTCGTGACAAAGTATGTTGGTTTTGTGCCATAAGTGATGAGCTGCGTTTTATCCTATAGTTGACCTTGAGTCACACAATTTCCTAAGCGTTCACGAATAGAAATAGGGTTCTGAATGACTACAACAACGTAAGACAAGCCTTCTCTTTTTCATCGTGCAGGGAGTAGCGTTGTTTTCCCGGCTTTTATGGCTGCATGTTGTAATCTTTTGAGCTGATGGAAAGGAATTGTCTACATGTTTCAGGCTATCAGACCGTGGGTTGTCACATTGCAACTCAAAAAAAGTTCACAGAATCAGGTAAATACTAGATGAGAGCTCCAAGGCTGAGAATGGGACTAAGTTATTGGTGAAGAATGGGGATGCTCACAAGGTGGGGGAGTCAACTATAAAGTTGAAGGTTGCACAAAGGCTCTAGGCTGTTGAAGACAAGGTAGAGGAGAGAGAAATAGATATTTGGCTAACCTCCACGGGTGCGTGAGGCAGCACCAGGGAGAGGGGGCAATAGAAGACTCAAGCTACTATTTTCCAGCCAGCTGCATTATTGGAATCATAGGAAGAGAAGATGAATAGTAGGCAGGTTTGTTGTTCACAGAAGACGCTCGGCGGGAGAGAAATCATGTGTGTAATCCTTAGAATAGATTATTATGGGGCGACGTCATATCCTATTTAGCCAGTGATGTTAATGGCCTACACTGTGTAATAGGGGATTTCAACCCTATTCGGTTTTCGGATGTGAAACTGTACTTTCCAGGGAAATAAACACTAGACATGATAGAATTCAATTAGTTTATCTTGGAAACCAATTTAGTAGACCTCCCTCTCCTCAAGAACAAGTTCACATGGCTAAATGGGAGGGGAACAAGTTCAAGTAGGATTGATCACTTTCTTCTATCAGAGGCATGGTTAAACACTTGGCCAAAATTACAGTAGATAGCTTTAGAAAGAACTATCACTGATCATAGACCTATCTTGTTGAAACCAGTCAGTGTTAACTGGGGGCCTAAACCATTGTGACGTTGAATTGTTTGGATTAAGGGTCAACATTTGTGGATTTTGTAGTGAACACCGGGAAAACATCTCTGTCTCCAGAAGCAAGGGTTTCATTCTATGCAGAAAATTGAAGGAATTAAGAATTGCATTAAAATAATGGAATTGCAGAGTTTTTGGCATCACTGATCGGCGGATTGAATAGCTTCAAGGCACACTTAATACTTTTGATGAGGCTAGTGAAATGAGAGCACTTTCCACTTCTGGAATTCAATTGAGAAAAGAGTCATGGCATAGTTTGCAATCCATGCTTAACAGGAAGTCTGCTATTGCTTTTCAAAAATCAAGATCCAAGAGGATACAAGGCTTAATATTTAATGGTCAAAGGACTGAAACAGTACCGGAAGTAAAACAAGGAATATATGAGCATTTTAAGAATCACTATTTAGAGAAAAACTGGATCAGACAAATTCTTAGTCTGGAATGTCAAAGTAGGTTATCTGAGGAGGAATTTGGCACTGCACTACGTGGAATTTATGGAACGCGAGGAATGCTACTCGATTTCAGAGAGAATCTTTCGAACATGTGAAAATTGTGGATAAAATAAAGGTCCAATCGTGGCATTGGCTTACTGCTTTCGATAGGCCCTCTCAGGTAGTGACACTAGCAGATTGGCTACGACATCCGAGGCTTTGTGTTAGCCTTTTTTTTCCACCGTGACTGTATTCATTTCTAGTAGGAGTGATTTAACCTCAATGTTAGGGTAAATCATTACCATTATCATGTACAGAATACTCAGTTTTTAATACATTTTCACTTATCAAAAAAAAAAAATTAAGCGGAACTTACTACCCCTTTCTCTGAACAAGAAATATTTGACACATTGTGGAGTTGTTCAGGTTCAAAGAGTTGGAGACCTAATAGAGTTAATTTCCATTTTATTCAAATGCACTGAGAAACTTTTAAACATGATTGCATTGACTTTCTGAAGGATTTTCATGATTTTTGTTAGTTGCTGAAATGCCTCAACTCTATAGCTATAGTTTGACAGCCAAATGCTCATCTCCTCTCAAACTCAACCACTTCAAGCATATTTCTCTAGTTGGAAGTGTTTATAAATTATTGGCTAAGCTGCTTGCCAAGAGACTCAGCAAAGTTATCAACAAGATTATTTTGCATCAACAACTTGCTTTCATCACAGGTCGTCAAATACAAAATGGTATTTTATTGACCAATGAACTATTATACTTCGTTCAAGCATCGAAACAGCCGGTTGTATTTCTGAAAGTGGACTTTGCTAAGGCATTTATTTGGTCAATTGGAACTTTCTCCTCTTGATTTTACATAAGATAGGTTTCAATCATACTTGGATAACATGGATCAAAGAATGCTTGATCACATCCTCAACGTTGGTCAAGATAAATGGAGCAAGCACCCAAATTTTTCAACTTCAAAAAGGGCTTATCCAGGTCAACCCGCTGTCTCCATTCCTATTCTTGGTGGTGACTAAGAGATTAAATATGTTACTTCACAAATTTGTCCCTACTGGCCGCTTTAATTGTATAAAATGTAGTACTACCGAATATACTCACTGGAGAATGTAATGGTAACGAAAGGGGTCACTGGAGAATGTAATGGTAACGAAAGGTATCTTGAGGATCTTCGATTTGATATCTGACTTATGCATCAACTTCTCCAAGAACAACTTGATTGGAGTAAACATATCGGGTAGTCATACCTTGGATTTTGCCTCTCATTTGCGTTGTTTTGTCATGACTCTACCCTTTAACTATCTTGGGCTACCTATTGGTTGCAATTCAAGTCATGTAAAAACATGGGAGAATCTCATTCAGAAAATGAAACAAAGAGTACAGTTGTAGGAAAACCAATTTTTCTTGTTCAGAGGTAAAGTTACTTTGATAAAACGTTTGCTATGCAGTATGCCTATATACTTCTTCTGCTTATTCAAAGCTCCCAACGCTATTATCTTGAATATGATATGAATATGTAGCCACTTTTTGTGGTCAAATAAAGCTGAAGAGTCTCGTGTTATTTATTAGATAAGCTGGGATAAATTGTGCCAAAGCAAGGAATATGGTGGTCTTGGGTTTGTCAATCTAGAAGCGCTCAATATCTCCTTGCTTGGCAAATGGGGATGGATATTAAGAACTGAAAATCAAGGTCTAGGGCATTCTCTTATAACTGATAGGTACCTCTCACAGGAGGCACTTCATGGAAATTGGGATGTGAATGGTGGAAAGATATATGGAGTTCTGTATGTTCTATTCCCTGGTTAACGCTTATGCAAAGAGTTGTCAACTCAGGAGATCAAACTTTATTCTTGGAGTCTACCTGGTTTGATGGCCATCCATTATCGGCCATCTATCCCCGATTATACATGATAGCGAGGGACAAATTCTATACAGTGGAATCAAAGTGTATAATTGAACATGATGTTTGAACACTGAAATGGGAATGCCGTTGTCCTTTAATAGCTCTAGAGGAGGTACGACTAGATTTCTTATCTACCACTTTATTAAGCGAAACTCCTCGGCCTGGGAACGATACGTGGAGATAGGCGGAGGAACCGTTTGGTGTCTATTCGAAGAGACTAACGTTTGGACAATATTGTAAACATGGAAATATCGATAATCTGGGGCAAGAGGATCCCTCTGCATGTTATGACATTTTGCTAGAGATTAGTTCAGAATAGAATTGCTACAATTGATAATCTAGTGCATCGTGGGGTTAATCTTACATCTATTGCACACTTATGTCTTTTCTGCAGATAATATTTTGATTCGGCTTCTCACGTGTTCTTCATTTATCCGGAAGTGTATACATCGTGGTCTGAGATTTATGGCTGAATGAAACAGGTTTATATTTGCCTAACTCCCCACTCCCCCACTACAAGGCGCATATGGGCCTGCTGAAAGGTGAGGCAATGCGAGAACTTTGGCGTTCTATATGACATTGTAGAGTCAGGAATATTTGGAAGGCTATGAATGATGCTCGCTTCAAGGACACATATTTCATTAGACTCGAGACTTTGGAGACAATACACAACGTGGCACTGGCACACTACATATGAAGTCCTCGGTTGGCCTAACGGTAACAGATTGGATACGCCTTCCATGGTTGTACTTTCGCTTATTAGTCTGTGATTAAATATTATGAGTAGACTCTGAAAATTGTATTTCCAGAGGGCACTCGCCTCTATGTATTTTGTTTTGTATTCTTTATATAATAAAAAAAAAAGAACAATTGACTACCTAAAAGTATTGAAGATGCGATAGCAAATGAAAGATGAGTAGAGCTTAAAAAGGGAGCGTGGATGGAACTGTACAATTGTATTGTACTTTTAAATTGTTCCAATAACTTATTGAGGAATGGTCCGGCCCAATTAAGATTCATTAAGGCCCATATTTCTTTTAAGTCCCTTTCAACTTTTTTCGATAAGTTAAAAGTCCCTTTCAACTCAAATTGGGCCGTTCTAATAAAACAGCTTCCCTTTCATTTAATAAATCATCAAAAACAATGAAATTTTATTTTAAATTTCCCTTTTTATCGTGTGCATTGTACTCTCTGTTACAATAAAAAAACTGATTTTCTATGTACATAATTCTCAAAGTAAAATAAAATGTGGTTCACAATTGAATAATCATCCCAATCCTGATTGTAATCTCACAATAAAACATTATTTATAAGTAATACCACTTTACTTATGCATTCTCACGTTGGAGAGCTGTGCGAATTCTTCTCACCACTTCATTCACGGTCAGGCTGAACCCTTTCTCTGTCTGCGTGTTAGTTCAAAGACAAAAACATCACTAAGAAAACTTTCCTAATATTAACATTGTTTATAGTTCAGACATGATTTGTGAGTACGGGCTAACTCATGCGCTTGTGAGACTAATAACCATGAATGTGATAAGTATCGAATTTAGAAACTAGTTAGGGTTGGGGGAATAAAAGCCGGGGGTGGGGTGGGGGTATAGGAGGTTGGCGGACTCACCCACCTCGTACCAAGGTATGTCTGCGTCTGCCTGATCCAATCAATTAATTATAAATTCCCAAAAAAAATTTGTTTATCACCTTATAAGTTTGTTTAGGATTTATTATTCTAATCAATATCCGATGTCTTTTATTTGTAAGGAATGTTACCTCTGTGATAATGGTGATGTCGAGTACCGTCATTCCGAAGGAGGCAACGCAAGTGTTGACGATGGTGAGATTGAGGTTCTCGATGTCGGCGATTATATTTGGGAGTAGCCCCTTTTGGTACTCGCAGTGGATACGGATCAAGATCTGGGTGTTGCAAGCCCTGACCTCGATTTTCGGCATTGGCTTCTCCGCGGCACTGGGGTCTTCGTCACCATTCACCGCCTTGGATGTGCGTGATTTGGTGACGAGGACGATGGATTCCATAGATTTCTTCGTTGCCTGTTCCTCCAGAAGCTTTACTCTCTCCTGGAGGTACTTCAAGTATTTGATGGCATCACCAAGAACGGAAGTTTTATCCATCTGCGGAGTCACCAAATGTGTACAAACACTAAGTTGTAGCACATCATTTAAACACAAACGTTACCACAATTTAAGATTGTTACAATTTTGATGTTAATCCATGTATGAAAATGGTGTTTCGATACGTACATGTTTCCGTCCGACCCACCAAAATTACTTTAGACTTGATTCATTAAGGGCGGTGCCCAATAAATATAATTTATTAGAAAATTTAAAAAGTTATTTATAAAAAGTACTTAGAATAAATATAATTAAAGAAAATAGGATTTGCTTTTGTTTATTATATAAATATCTATCTAATGCAGTTTTTTCCTCACGGATTTCGACATGGCCTCCACTTCCCAAGCCATTGTAGATTGCAGCGTAGATTGCTTCCTCGATTAGTTTTACTCCTTGGGGTAGACAAAATCCCAACCCACCTCACTCTTTTTCTCTCGGTGCAAGTTAGCGGCGAAGAACATCCAAAATCCAGCTTCCGATAAAACAAAAATCCCACCTATGTCCTAGACAATCGTGAAAAAACCCTCTCCGATCCTGGAATTAGTCCGGAGACCAGGGATTTAGAGCCAAACTAGGACTCCAACCATAACCCTACCCCACCACCATGGTTGCACGGCTACACCCCCCTTTTCCACAATCCCACACAGCATGCCCTAAGTTTGAGACTATGGAGACAAATAGGGCATGGTTGAAGCATAGTAGGGTAGGCACCCTATTTGATCCAGAAGGGTCGCAGGAACTGGTAGCTGAGTTGAGAAATGGAGGTTACCTTAAAATACAAGTGAGCTCATTAGGTAATGACAAGATTTTGTTGTGGGACGAAGAAGGTAAGGAATTGGAAGAATTGCTTAACTCTGATAGAAAGTGTCTAAACCAGTGGATTTTCGATCTCAAAGACTGGGAGAGTCAGCATATGGTCACAAGTAGGCAAGTATGTCTGCAGATACTTGGTTTGCCGATGGATATGTGTACAGTAGAGATTTTAAGAGCTGTAGGAGGGAGGTTTGGAACTGTGATCAAGATAGACATTCAGACTCTGAGCAGGAGCTATTTAGGGACAGCTCGTATGATGATTCAGACATATGCTACGCTGGGAGTGGATAGAAAGCTGCCTATTAACCTGGAGGGGGAGATTTGTGATAAGAGTGATTGAAGAGATGGAGGAAAGGATAAGAGAGGAACAGAAGCTTCCCCTTAATGAAACAGCTGAAGGAGAGACAGGATACAACTCTAGTGAGGATATGAGTTCTGAACAAGAGAGTGGGAGTGAGAAAGACGATGAGAGAATGGAGATAGTGGAGGAGACGGGTCAAGAGGCAAAGTTCATGATCAGTAAAGGGTGTTGGAAAGGTAAATTAGTCCTGAGGCAAGTAGAATTCAGAGAATATTTTCAAACAGGAAGCAAATAAGGAAGAGATTGTACAAGGTAATCAAAAAGGAAATGTTAGTGAAAAGTTGGGGTGCGAGCAGAGAGTGAAGAATGGGAGAACAAGGAGAAGTTGAGCAAAAAGGAGGTGGATCGAGTAAACCCGAGGCATAATCAGAGACAGAGGGAAGAGGGGGAATTAAAACAGATCTTCAGAAGAGAAATACATAATGTTATTCTCACAAGTATTGAAAATGAAGTTTTGGAGAGTTACAAAGAATTGGTAACGAAGCAAAAAAACATCAAGAGAAGACTTGACAACCAAGATTAGAACAGAACGTGTTGAACCATGGGTAGACGAGAGATGAGGAGACAAACAACATGCGTTGGGAAGTGGAAACAGTTAAGATCAGGTTAGAAAAGAGAAACAAGGACAAGTTGAAATTAAAATCAACAATGAGAACACCAACAGCTCAAAAGAGGAAGAATGCAGCAATGAGGTTGGAAATGGATGAGCAAGTAGGAAGGATAAAAAATCAACAAGGAAGATGCAGTTAGGGGTAGTACTAGGGAGAAACCAATGCCGGCAGAATACGAGGGAGGAAGCAAATGAGAATGGGTTAGAAAAGGTGACAGTAGGGCTATCAGCATACATTACTGACAGTAACGTTGAGGCATCAAACAACAAAAATTTGAGAAGAGAAGCAGAAGAAGTAGTTCAATTAGGGCAAAAGATTGGAATGCAGTACAGTGCAGGGAAAGAACAAACTGTCAATGAGGCTATGCTATTGGGAGTGCGAGATGGTAAGAAAATCCATAAATAGAAGAAGGGTGTAAGATCAGGTGATTCCCAATTATCATGTTCATTTTAGTCACATACAATATTCGAGGGTGGGGGAGGACAACCGAAAGGAGGGTAATAAGAAAAATGTTGAGCACTAAAAAAGTGGATTTTGTGAGCTTCCAAGAGACAAAGAGGGTGACAATTGATAGGGGCATGTGTGCAACATTATGGTATGATGATGAGTTCGATTTGGTATATAAAGGGATGATGGTAGAGCAAAAGGGTTGTTATGCCTATGGAATAGGAATAAATTCAGACGACAATGTATGTGGGATGAGGAGGGTGTTATGGGTGTGTCAGGGACATGGGAAGGGGAAGATGGAACCCACAATCTAGTCAGTATATATGGGGACTCAAGCATGGATGAGAGGGTAACACAGTGCATGACAGTCAAGGAACAAATTAGGGACAAGGTAGAAGAGAAGTGGTGCTTCATGGGTGATTTCAATGCAGTGCTAGATAGAGGAGAGAGGAAGGGTCAAAGTAGCACTGATTACAGTAGGTAAATAAGGGAATTTAGAAAATTCGTAGAGGAAGCAAAGCTAATTGATATCCCTATGCAAAAGTGAAGGTATACATGCTACTCCACACCACTAAGGCCATGAGCAGGATTGATAAAAAAAATTATGAATGAGAGTTGGATGGGACATAATAGACAGTGGATACAAACAGGACTTGAGAGAGAATATTCTGATCACTGTCCAATTTCATTGGAGGGTGAGATCATAAATTGGGGGCCCAAACCATTAAAAGTGTTGGACTATTGGTTAGTGAATTATGAATACAGAGAGTCAGTGGAGAAAACATGGGCTGAGGAGGTGAAATCTGAGTGGAGTTCATTTGCGATAAAAGAAAATTTGAAAAAGCTCAAATATGAGATAAGGATACGGAACAAAGACAATGGGGGAAGCATACAAAACAAGATAATGAGTCTCAAAGAAAGAATGAGAATCTTAGAAATCAAAGCGGAGACACTAACACTAACACTTGAAGAGCAAATTGAGGCTATGGAGACATGGAATAACATCCAATACTTAGCTGATCAGCAAGAAAGTATATACTTTCAAAAGTCAAGGATAAATTGGATAAAGCAAGAGGATGCTAACACAAAGTTTTATAATGCATGGGTGCAAAGAAAAAGAAGAAGGACAGTATAGTTGGAGTTTGGTATCGAGACAGATGGATTCAAGGGGTTCGGCAAATAAAGGAGACATTTAGAGCATAAATGGTTGAGATCGAAACTAAGGGGCATTCAGTCAAGGCAAATAACACATGAACCAAGGGAGAGTTTGGAGAATGTGTTTGCTGAGCAGGCATATTGGAGGCTATAAAAAACTGTGGAAGCTCGAAGAGCCCTGGACGAGATGGACTTAACTTTAGGTTTATAAAGAGCTTTCTGCATGTGATGAAAGATGATATAATGAGGTTTATACATGAGTTTCACACAAACAGCAAAATTGTTAGGAGAGGGAATGCATCTCATAGAACACTCATTGTAAAGAATAAGTGCCCTTCGGCAATGGAAGATTACCGTCCAATATCACTGATTGGGTGTACTTATAAGATACTGGCAAAGTTGTTGTCGTCCAGGATAAACAAGGTACTTGATGAAGTGATATCGCAAAATCAAATGTCTTTTGTAGGTTGGAGCAGATTCTGGACGATGTCCAGTTAATAGAAGAGGCCAAGAAGAAAAAACGACAAGCTATAATTATGATATTGGATTTTGAGAAAGCATATGACGTGGTGAGTTGGGAGTTCTTGGACCACATGACCGAGAAGCTATGATTTGGGGAGAAGTGGAGGGGCTGGATCAAGGAGTGTTTAAAGCCAAGCACAACTTCAGTGTTGATAAATGGCAGCCCAACGGAGGAGTTTAAACCACAAAGGGGATTAAGGCAAGGAGATCCACTATCATCATTTTTATTCATCATAGTGACTGAAGGATTGTCAATAATGATTCAAAAAGCTTGTGAGGAAGGCTTAATAGACCCCATAAGAGTCAGCCAAGATAACATCAGCATATCCCAATTGCAGTTTGCAGATGAAACAATCTTGTTTGGTGAGATTCTTGGAAGAACATTAAAAGCTTCAAAGCAATTTTGAGGAACTTTGAAATGGCTTCGAGATTAAAAGTGAACTTTAGGAAATCGAAATTAATGGAGATCAATGTACAACAAGTACAGTTGCATCAAATGGCTAGATTCCTCAATTGTGGGCGTAATATCGTTCTCATATCTAGGACTTCCAGTGGGAGCTAATCCAAGGAAATGAAGCACATGGAAACCAGTAGTTGACATATTCGAAAAAAGACTAGGGAAGTGGGAAAATAGTAAGTTATCATTGTGGGGTTGTCTTGTCTTGATCAACTCGGTATTGTCCTCTCTATCGATTTACTACCTATCTTTCTACCTAGTACCTCGAACTATCTTTCATAGGTTAGCATCGATACAACAAAAAAAATTGGATGAGGACCTCAACCAAAATAAAAAAATATGGCATGGTTTAGTTGGAAAAAAGATATGTCAGCCAACACACAGAGGGGGCCTAGGAGTTAGAGGATTGAACAAAATGAATGAAGCACTCTGGGGGAAATTGGAATGGAGAATAATGAATGGGAAGAGAGAGCTTTGGAGGCTAGTTCTAGTTTCCAAATACGAGAGGGGGAATTCGGATAGTGTGAATGAGGGACGCACAGTTGGGAAGAGGGTAAGGGTGGGGGCTTAACACATGGTCACAATGGTGGAAATACGAGGTGTATGCGAGAAAGAGTGGTTCAAATCAAACATCATGAGAATGATAGGGGTGGGTAGTACAACAAGATTTTGGGAAGATAGATGGGTAGGGGACAAAATTTTAGCTAAGAGTTTCGGGTGGTTATATAGGTTAGAGAGGTGTAAGGGGACGATGGTGAACACAAATGGAGAATAGAAGGCAGGGAGTGGAATGGGGGTGGAAATAGAGTAGGGGGCTCGGGTGTGAGAAGGGCAAGAAGTAGAGAGACTCGAAATTCTTATTTCTAATCACATTTTGCAGGGACAATGTGAAGATAGATGGTTTTGGATGATAAGCAACACGGGAGAATACAAAGTATGTGAGGCTACAACGCAGAGACTAGGGGTGTGCATATGAAACTCGGAATTCGGAAATTCCAATTTTTGAAATTTTTCGAATTTCGAATTCGGATCGGATCGAAATATGATTTCAGTTCCGAATTATATTTCGGATCGGATCGGAAATACAGGGTGGATTTTTGAACTTCCGAACTTTTTTAAAGAAAAATCTGAATTTTTGAAATATTTTTTCTAATTTTCTGAAATATTTTTGAATTTCAAAATTTTTTATTTTTATTTTTATTGTTGTTCGGAAATTTCGAATTTCTGATTTCCGAACCGATTTCCGAATTTCCGAATTCTGAATTTCGAAATAAAATACGGATTGGATCGAAAATCAGATTCCATTTCCGAAATAATTTCGGATGAAACGGAAATTGCCATTTCCGAATTCCGAATTCCAAACGAACACCCCTAACAGAGACCAAAGGATAGAAGAGCTAATGGAACCGTGGGGGAAGTGCATTCCAAAAAAAGCTATCCGTTTTCATATGGAGAAAAATTTAGAATGCACTTCTAACAAAAGATAACTTGAAGCACAGAGGAGTCATTGGAAGCAATCAACATACGGAGTGTACATTCTGCAAACAACCACGAGAATCAGAAGTTCACCTCTTTGAGTAGTACATGTTCACAAGAAAGGTATGGGAATTGGTAGATGTATGGTTAAGAACTGCCATCCCGAACTCTCCACTACAATCATACATGTCACAAAAACTGGTTGGTATAAGTCGAGATGTGTGGAAATTACCTTGGTGTGCTATTTTTGGGTTGATCTGGGGGCCGAAAATTCGATCCATTTTCCCTCTGAGCATATTATTCCATATGATTTATTGAGCAGGTGCAGGTGACTAGCTGGAGAAGGCTAAAATCAAGAGTTATGTTGTCAAAATTTTGTTACTCGGTGCAGGATTGGTTTTCAGAGCCTCTCGTATGTCTCAAGAGTTGTAATTAATTATTTGTATCTTGAGACGTCCCATGTAAATAGGTACGATGTAAAATCGTGGACTCCTTTCGGGTGAAAACCCAATAATAAAATTTTCTTTAACAAAAACAAAATATCGTTTTTTCCTGCTAGACAACTATCACTATATTATTAAAGTTGTTCAGCACAATTATTCTTAAACAACAATTTAGAAATAAGAAACTAAAAAATTGATTTATAAATTATAAGAAGATTTTATTTTTCGATGCTTTAAAAGTCATCTCCAACTTTTGTTAACAATAAATTATTGCACATTGATTATGCATAAAAATATAAATAAATATATAAGGATGTTGTCCTACAAACAATGACTTTGATACTAACACTTTTATGACAGTAGCCCGCATTAACCTTATATATTAGATCCAAAACACATGCACGCACACTTGAACCGGTTCTGCTTTTACAACTTTCACTCTAAACCAACTTCCTAAAAACTTCCCTCAAATTACTTTTAAGGAGTTCTCTTGATCATTATTTTTCCTCTAAACTCTACTTTCAGCAGTTTATTTCTCAGAAGCTATTTCTATATACTTTCTTTGCATGATATACTATGAAAAACAAATCACATAATCATTTTTTTAGAGGGAATCTTAAAGGTAAGGTGTTGGGAGTGGCAAACTATTTTTGCATTCATCACTCTAAGTCTAAGACACATTAAATGAAGATAATTTAGCATTCATAATTAGATATTTGAAAGTGTACCTTCTTCAGGCCCGGAACGATGGACGAGAGCGCCGCAAACCTCTGGCTTAGCTGCTCTCGCCGCTTTCTCTCCGCAATGATGTGATCGTATGTCTGCGACGGCGGACGGACCCGGCCGGTCTTGTTCACATTCTGGGCCTGTCTCAGGCCCCAATCAGAAAGAACAGCCTCCTCGTCATTCCTTTGATTACCCTGTCTGAGTTTTTCAGGAGAAGTAGGTTTACCGAAATTCAGAATTATCGGCGTAGACGATGCTCGATCGACAGCGCCATTTGAACCGAGAACCATCGAAAAGGTGGAGAAGTCGTTGGGCTTGTGATGCTTAACCGGTGGCTCAGGGCTCAGCGGCGAGATACAAAAAGGCGGGATCTCGAAGTCTTGCCCTAAAACTGCAGCTAAATCATCTTCTAGAGAATCCATTAAATCAAACTGGGCCGTGAAAACTGGATTATCGAGTTCCTGAAACATTGACTAACATTGTTTTAGAACAAGGGAGAAATCCAAATCGGGGGGACGAAGCTCAAACCGAAGAGAGACATAATTATTTTATAAATTTTATACTAAAAAATATAATTTTTAATCTTTATTTTTTGGGATTCCTCCCGAATATAATAATCTAAAACATTTGCAAGAACGATTCATAAAAAAATTTGTTACGTCTTTTTCCTACAGGTGCTCTGCAATTGTCATTTCCCAGTGCCATTTTCATCAACACAATGCGTTTTCTTAAGGTATTTGTTGCTTAGCTGCTCTTCTTGCGCAGGAACACTCGTATCATTCAGAACTGTCAGTTGCTTTGGATGCATGTGTTTGGCATTTTCGAGTAAAAAGTATAGACATTGTATACGACGTATATACATACAGTAAATGAGCTATAGGTAATTATTTAGATGGCAGCTTAAAAATAGTTTCTTGTTTAAAATTAGTAAAGTTCATTGTCCCTAAACCCTAAGCAAAGAGGATGGTTTCAATGATCTTGTGAAAACTGAATGGGCTAAGATCCAAGTAAGTGGTCAGGAAAGTTACATTCTGTTCAAAAAACTACAGCTCTTGCGGTTGAGACTTAATGAATGGAATAAACATCATTTTGGAACAGCTGATCAGAGAATTGAAACCAGTTCAGCTCAACTCAGGGGTTTTGATAATATTGCAGAAATGAGAGAGCTCTCAAATACTGAACTGTCGCAGAGAAAAGAAGCATGGATTAATCTGCAGAGAGCATTATCATCAAAAGAATCCATCTTGCTGCAGAAAGCTAGGATCAAGACAATCAAGGAGGGTGATGGGAATACCAAATATTTCCATGCTCGAGTAAACAGTAACCATAAGATAAACAGAATAGGTGGTTTACATTTGGATGGAGTGTGGACAGAAGAGGTTAACGCAGTAAAGGCTGGTGTTACTAAGCATTTTGCTACCCATTTTGACACGGATCAGTGGAACAGGCCTTCCTTAAATCTGCAACCCGAGGTATGCTTAGATGATGAAGATAATCAGTTCTTGACAGCTGACTTCAGTGAAGCAGAGATCCGTAGTTCGGTTTGGAGTTGTGCATCAAACAAGAGCCCAGGTCCGGATGGTTTTAATTTCTACTTCATCCAAAGGTACTGGGACGTTATGAAGGAGGAATTTATAGCATTCATTCAAGACTTTCACAAGAATTGCAGACTGTCTAAAGGTTTGAACTCAACCTTCATTACCTTAGTTCCCAAAATCTCCAGTCCGCTTCTGCTAGAACATTATAGGCCAATATCATTGGTCAGCTCAGGATATAAGATTTTAGCCAAACTGTTGGCAAATAGGATGAAAACAGTCATGGGAAAAATCATTTCCAAAAATCAGACAGCCTTCATCAAAGGAAGGCAAATTTTAGATGGAGTTCTTGTGGCGAATGAGGCTATACACTCGGCCAAGACATCCAAAAAGGAAGTGGTGCTATTTAAGGTGGATTTCGCTAAAGCTTTTGATACAATCGACTGGTCCTTCTTAATTGCTATGCTGGGAAAGTTTGGATTCTGTCAAGTTTGGGTGAATTGGATCAAGGAATGCATAACCACTCCTTATGCTTCGGTTCTTCTGAATGGGAGCAGCGCTGGCGAATTTAAATTGAAGAGGGGACTGCGTCAAGGTGATCCATTATCGCCTTTTCTGTTTTTGGTGGCAGCAGAAGGTCTTCATTTATTAATAAACAGAGCAACAGAGTTGAGGAAGTGGCCGTGTATTATGGTTGGAGATTGTTCCCTCTCACATTTACAATATGCTGACGACACACTGTTGATAGCTGAAGGATCTTGGGAATCAATAAAGCTCATGAAAAGCACTCTTAGGATCTTTGAGCTACTTTCTGGATTGATGATCAATTTTTCTAAGAGTAGACTATTCGGAATAAATATTAAAAGTGAGAAGTTGTGTGGATATGCGAGGCTACTGCACTGTCAGGCGGCAGAGTTACCTTTCTCCTATTTAGGATTGCCTATTGGGGACAATCCAAGAAGAATTAAAATGTGGGAAAGTGTTCTTGAGGTGGTCAAGAAGAGAGTTCAAAAGTGGGACAACAAGCTATTATCTACGGCTGGGAAGCTGACTCTCTCAAAATCAGTCCTTTCGAGTTTGCCATTGTATTATCTCTCTTTATTCAAAGCTCCAGATTATGTGGCCAAAAAATTGCAATCTCTGATGAGCTCTTTTATATGGAAGCAACAAGCTATGTCTACAAAGCCTATACATTGGATTTCATGGAATGATATGAGTATCAGTATCAAAGATGGAGGGCTTGGACTTAAAGATATAAATCTGATGAATATGGCACTTTTGAGCAAGTGGTTGTGGAGGCTGAAAACGGATACAACAAGCTTATGGAGTGGGATCATCAGATCTAAGTATCTACACCAGCGTGATCATCTATGTGATTGGAGCTTATTGACAATGCCAGACAAAGTCTCGAGCTTATGGAAGGACATCTGGAAATTAACTAGTACAGACTGGTTTACTAAAAGGGTCAAACTAAAGCTTGGTAGAGGTGATCAAGCTCTCTTTTGGCGCTTTAACTGGAGTGGTGAGGGTTGCCTTGCTACCAAATTTTCAAAACTGTACAAATTAAGCTCTCAGCAGAATGCAACTTTGGAAGAAATAAGATCAGGGAGTCAGGAGCAGAACACTTGGACACTCGAATTTAAGAGACCCCTCCGGCCTCGTGAACTTGCTCTGCAGGATGAGCTAATCTCATCAGTACCATTCTTGTGTGCTTCATCTCCAGATACTGACTGCTGGGAATGGACAGAGGAACAAACAGGAATCTATTCTGTCTCTTCAGCTTACTCAGTCCTTCTAACCGAGCAGAGGCCTCCTACTGCGATTCACAAGGAGCTTGCAAGTGTGTGGAATAACATTGCACCAAGGAAAGTTCAACTGTTCACCTGGCGGTTGTTAAAGAATAGAGTGCAAACATTAGATAATCTAATGCGAAGAGGAGTACGGATCAACAATGAGATGCAAAGATGTGTTATATGTGGAACGACTTCTGAAACTGTGGATCACTTGTTCCTTCAATGTGTCAATGCCTCTGATTTATGGAAAGAAATTTATGAGTGGTTTGGTCTTCATAGTTTCTCTGCCAGCGATATTAAAGAACACTATATGCTGCATCAGAGGATGGTTAAGGGGGTTAGGGGGAAGATGATCTGGACAACAATATGGCAAGCTGTTGTATGGGTATTGTGGAAAGAACGGAATGAGATTCGTTTCGATTTTGAGCCTGAACAACCCATGCAGCTACTGGAAGGGGTTCAACTCAGCACATGGCATTGGATATTAGCATCAAAGCTGAACTCTAAAAGTTCTACGACAGGGGACTGGATAAGAACACCGCATTTATGTTTTGACATCCAGTTTTCATAGCTTTTCTTAGGCTTATCGAGTTTATGGAATTCTGCAAGGAAGTCAAAGTTTGGTTGCAGCCAAGACTTTGATTTTCTTAATACTATTGTATAGAGTACATTATTTAATGGAAGATCAATTACCAAAAAAAAAAAACTTTTTTTTCCTATTTTTACGCTGTAAGAAACACTAATGGAGAAACCGCGTTAAGGAATTAAATGGTTAATTATGGCAACTTCCTTCAAGTACAAGATCTCCATGAGTTAATTTCCCTAGTGATCCATGTCCAATGATTATAGAGAAGAACTCAGGTTCTTTTTATCTTTCTTTTTCATAGTTAGCTAGACTAGTCATCCTGCACTAAGATTCAATCTCAATTCCCCACTCGATGAATTCATGAGGGAAATATTGTAGAGACATAATGGTGAAGAAGGTTTATATCCCCTTAATTGGTCGGTGTGGCTTGAATTGTGAAATTTTTGGACAAAGTACACAAACTGTGTCTAAGGATTTGATGTATGAGAAAGAGTATAAAAATGATACGGTGGTCGTTAGCTTAGTGATTGTAGAGATGTTTAAATCTGTCTATGTTGACGATTCAAACTCAACCCCCCTCATATTTCACTAATCCAGAAAAAAACGAGTGTCGGAAGATTGTTACCATTTCGGACAGCCATGATATCGCAGAAGAAGCCATGGATGCAAAACCTTGTTCTCAGCGAAAACGGATCAACTGCCAACACCAAAAACGTCAATAATAATCAGCACCTCGGCTCACCCATAATACAAATTTTAACTTGGCTATATGGCAAGGCTAATGCCAATGGCGTGAAGAAGAAAAGTTCACCTGCGAGTGCGTGCTGGAGGTGTAGTTCTTGAACAAAAACGAGTTTGTTAAATAGATGGATGAACCGTTCCGCATTATGAAAGGACGCCAATTGAGGTGATGGTTGTCGTGATGTTATGAGTAGGCCCCTGTGTATAACATTTGCTACATTTTGTGTTCAATGCATCCTAATTTTAGTTACCATCTTGGTTGCTAGAAATTTCGGTAACTGTTTCCCCAAAGTGTGTTTATTATTGTATTTAGAAGATCTTCACTTTATCTCATGAGCAAAATGGCTGAAATACGGAACCCTAGTAAACGATTTGATGTTAGTACACAAAAGAGTGAGAATTTAATGGAATTATTGTTTTAAACTGTCCTAGGGCTTGGAACTTGGGAGAATCATCATCTCTATTGGTGGTAAAATTGTGCTCATTCATTCTATCTTAATGGACTTGCCGTCTTACTACTTTTTTTCACGCCCCCTAGAACCATTATCCACAAACTATAAGTCATCCAAAGACCTATGTTTTTTGGGGTGTTGTGGGAGTATGAAAATAAAAAATTCTTTACTAGGTGGGTGGACATCCAAAACCTTGAAGCTTTTAACAAGGTCTTTACTAGGGAAGGGGGGGTGCATTTTAATTTAGAAGTGGGGGTATTGGAATGATACATTAAGCTCAAAATATGGAGCGGAAAGGAAACATAGTTTAGAGAATCTGAGGAAGATAAGAGAGGGCAACATGCAGGGGAGGGGGTAAGAAGGAGAGGATCAGCCTATTCTTTAAAATGGTGGTGGACCTACAAAAAAAAGTAGGAGAGTTGTGGTTTCGAATTAGTGTGGAACGTAGAACAGGGAATGGTGAAAAGACAAAATTTTGGGAGGATATTTGGGTGCGAGAAACTGCTCTAGAGGGTTGTTAGAGACTAAATATAGTAGATAGATAGAGGAACAAAAGTGTAGCATAGCATGGGAATGGATAGAGGGAGAGTTGATGCAACCCAAGTTGTATCCCAGCCCAAACAAGAGGGCCACGACCCCAAGGATGGAGAGGGCGAACCCATGATGTCCATTGAAAGTGGAAATGAACTCGAGAAGGCCATAAAGCACACCAAACAACATGGTCCACTAATTATTCCCAATGGGACTAATACAAGGATGAGGGTTAAGAAATTCAAAGAGACCCTAAATGGAAAGCTCAAGGAAATGTGAGCTAAAAATATGATATTTAGAATTTTTGGATCCCACGGCCCAAAAATGTCATATGGGCCCCACAACCCAATTGAGAAGACCCGGCCCATTAAGTTTCAATGTCTAGCCCAAGAGGGAAAGTCCAAGGCCCAATCCATCATGGGTAAAGAGCTAAAAACATGGAGGAAAGAGAAAATTGGATAAAAGAAAAGTTCCTCCACATTAGGGATTTTGTCTCCTTACCTAAGGAAAGATATTCCCTTCACAATTAACACTCATTTGTTCATTAAAGAATCTTTCTTACAAGAACAAGACTCCTAAGAAGCCGCAAAACATGCGGCCTAACTTCCTTCTTAGCCTAGGACATGTATTTGGTCCAATTTCTAGCATAGATTACTTTCCTGAAATGCAACTTTACCCAGTATATTCCCAACTAAGTTGGGGTCTGGGGGGTCTGATGTACGCGGACTTACCCTTGTAATTATACAAATAGGCCGTTTCCATTTTGCGACCCAGACAGGTATCGATCCCTGGACCTCATAGTTATGAGGTTTAGATTACTTTCCTAGTTACTTTAAAATTTCCTTATTATTTTTGCACGAATTTTAGCCAAATTCTAGGATTAGATATTCCTATATAAAGGCCTTAACATCCTTTGTATTGAGACAAATTGGTTTATGAATTTTTACATTTTTACGTATTGTGAGAATTGTATTTTCTTTTGGTTTTAAACCATCTTCGACTTATCATTTTTCTTTGAGTCAAGTGGCATCGTTTTTTCAAAGAACTTATCCTTAATTCTTGGTTAGCACAAGTTACTTTCAGGGGATTATTTGGTGGTGTTCTAAGTTACACAAATTGTGATTTCTCGTTGATTGACACAAGTTGTCTCTTCAGGCGAAAACACAACAAATTCGTCCCTTTTAGATCTTGTTTTTGAATCTTGAATTGGTGTGAGGTTTTGCCACATGTTCGGCAAGAACTCATATCAAGAGTGGTAATGAAAATAAAGAATGGAGAAGAGTATTTCATGGGTGGAAGTTGAGTGATCTTGTGGAACTAACAAATTGCTTGATTAATGTCACATGCACAAACATTGTGAAGAAAAATGGATGCACAAACCTAGCATAGATGGTGCGCACACTGTTAAAGAGATCTACAGATAGATAACTGAATATCAACCAAACACCATAGCTCAAAAAGTAGTCCATAGCCTAACGCAAGTGTGGTGCAAATACATTCCAAAGTAATTGTCCATTTTCCTATGGAGACTACTCCAAACGAGGCTCAACCACAATAAAATCTACAAAAGAGGAGAGTCATTGGCCCAGATCACCCGATCGAATACCCCTTATACGGAGAAAAAGAAAAGGATGAAGAACGTAGTTAATGGATGCATAAACATCAACAAGTTATGGAGATTACTGAAAAAGTGGCTCAACTTACTAGAAATAGCCCCCAATACCAACCTTGAAGCAACATATGCTAATGATCCCTCAAGGGACTAATAAAAAGGTGGGGTTATGGGTGGCTATACAAATATGGGGGTTGAGAAATTAGGTGCATTTCAAGAACATAGATATCAATCTTGATGATGTTTTTTGTGAGAACATAGGTGATGGTTTAGAACTAGTTGAAGACCAAAGAGCCACAAGTAGTATCTTATTAGTTGGTGACTCATGCATGATTTAAATTCAGAATCAATTTTTAATTAGAGTTGGTAATTTTGGTCATGTTGAATAAACTCATAGAATTTACCCCCTTTTAGGGTCAGGTTGTGCTTCCCTAATATGCTATACTAAGTGTGTTTGATCGGACCCGACCGCCTAGCAAAGGTGGACCGGATGACACCACAGAGGATGTTGCTGGAAAATATTTCAGATTATGTGAAAGCAGAAAATAACACACAAAAAAAGGCAAAAACACAAGATTTGCATGTTTCGGCATGTAAGCCACATCCGTGGGAGAAATGGATAATTAATCCAATAAGAAAATCGTGTTATAAAAATGAAACACAGGAAATAACTAAGAGACACAGAGAAAAACTCTCAAGTCACGCAGACATAAAGGGTCACATCCCAAGTTTCACATCTCTCTATTTTTCTCTAACCGAGCTTCTCTCTTTTTCTACCTCTTTTTCAACCCTAATAGTTAAAACATCTCCTATTTATCGACGGGAATTCTAATCTTATTAGAATTCTTATGGAATATTGATTTAAGTTAAACTCTATGAATTTATTATTAGACAAATTGCTAACAATCACCCCCAATGACTTGAATTCTATCGTATCACAGGCAAATTTGATTTCCTTCTCCAATCACCCCCTCAGTGGTAGCTACATGGTATGCAACAATCAAGCTACTTTTGAACTTGCCAAACAAAAGCAAACTTCATCGTCATACCCATAGGCCCAACAGGCATCACAATAGTAGAAGTACTAGCACTTTCCTGATCATACAGAAACTCTTTGTGTTTGCTCAAAACAAGATCATAATCTCCAACACAGACGAACATTTCTCACAAAGAAAATACCTCTTCTTCAATTCTTTCACACAACTTTCACTCTTGCAACCACAGCAAATCATCTATCTTGGAATACTAGCTGACACTCTCAAACCACCATTAACAATCAATCACAAGTTCTCAAGCTACCACAATGTACAACCTTCTATGAACCTTCTCTAGCTGCAAAGCTTCTAAGCTTTCGCGACTTCTCAACCACTGTAGTTTCAAGTTACTTGAACTTTTATCACAAGCTTTAAACGGCTTCTTATCTAGATTCAATTTTAAGTTCCTCAAGATCCACATCCGTTAACCAAAATGTCAGGATTGCTTTCATCTTGACTCAGTCATATTGCAAACTTGACCCAAACCACAAGAGTTATCTCGCCATACTAACCAAAAGATAAACCCAGCTGGTAACAATGTTCTTTAAGATATTACAATTACAAATCTAATTAAACAGGAGCATCACAACATATTAGAATACACAGATTACCAAAAACTACTTTGAAAATTCAGTCAATTGAACAATCCAAAATACTCCTATAAAACCCTAAAATCCGCGCACAAATTCAAATGAAATTCACCTCATACACTGAACAATCAAATACCACACCTTATTTATTCTCTTGGTCGTTACATGAGCTTTCCGACAGCACTAAAATTATGGCGATTGGAGTTGTAGATCTTCGACAATCAGCAGTCAAAATTGATTGTACGTTCTTTCACTGACATCAGTGACTTTCATCGAATTCGATGAAATCTGGACCCTTCTCAAAAATACATGACCATAAAACTATAGGGCTATTGTTCTCTCTTAATGAGCTTTCAAATGACACCAAGATCATCACGATCGGAGTCATCAATATTCGGGAATCGACGATCAAAATAGCGGTGACATTTATCAATGCAGAGATTTGCTCAAAACCTTTCCTTTTTTTTCTTTAACAAATCTTGTGCCTAAACATCATAAATCTCTTATTCCAAATCATCAAAATTTCAATTTTACTACATATCATGAAACCTAACCACAAATCTCACAACCTGAGCTCATATACCACTTGTTGGAAAATATTCCATATTATGTGAAAGCAAAAAAAAAAATAATAATAATAAGGCAATAACACAATATTTACATGGTTCATCCTGAAAGTCTACGTTCATGAGAGAATATGAGAATCAATCAACTAGAAACAACAATCATGTGATACAAATGATACATAGGGAATAACTAGGAGACACAGAGAAAACCTCCCAAGTCACGCAAATACAGAAAGCCATATCTCAAGTCTCACATCCCTCTATTTTTTCTCTCAGCCAATCTCTACCTCTTTTCTGTCTCTTTCTCAACCCTAATAGTTAAGAGATTTCATATTTATAGGCAGAAATTCTAATACTATTAGAATTCTTACAAAGAATATTAATTTAAGTCAAACAATAGGAATTTATTATTTTGCAAATTACTAACAATGGCCATCGTAATGTGCAAGATTTGAGATTCAGGCGTGCTGAGCCTAGCTAGCACGACTCGACTGTCCATATTATTATTTTATTACAGTTTATGTAGGATAAACATAGTCTACTTAATTAATTTTTTAGGGAGCTGATGTGCCAACCATGTGAAATGTTCAGATTTAGTAAACTCGTCTCCGTGGAGGCGTGTGCATGTTTGTAGGCCAACATATAAAGTGAATATGGGTTATTCTCTTAAAATATTAGTATCAATGTGTTAGATCATATCACTATGTTTCTATATATGTTTGTTTATACTTGTTTTTACAATCCATGTGGATATTTTTCCTCCCCCCTCCTCCCCACCCGCATGTCCATCTAGCTAAACCCTGTTGAGACTTGATGTCACAATGTAAGCGTGTACATCACAATCAACACTATGGGCTCACATGTCCATTATTAATTTCAACGGTCGGGCTTGTGCAATTGTGGGTCTCAAACTCTCTTGGATCTTTATTGGGCGATAAAGTTATGTCAGCTCTAATACCATATGGAGATTTAGTAGACACGGCCCGATGGGCTCTAGCCCATGGAGGTGTGCGCTTGTAAGAGGGATTTAATTGAACTAATACTTTATCCAAATGATGTACAACTATAGGAAAATGAACGGGGCTCACATGTCCATTTGGACAACACATATGGCCACTACATTGTCAAAGAGGCCTATGAACAGATTTTGGCGGAATTACCAAATTTATTCCCTAGAGAAGTAGCTCAACAGTTAAAGCAGGTGTGGAACAAATATATCCCAAAGATAATGTCGATCTTTTCATGGCGCCTGACACGGGAGAGACGACTGGCAAAGAAAAATCTATTCCGGAGAGGAATAGTTGGAGTTGAACAATCACTAGATTGCCCAAAGTAAAGTATTGGTTGTAGATCTGAACGAACAACCCGCATTTTCCAAGCTTGGAAGAGTTTATGGTGCTTACTCCAGCAAGCGCCGACCAAGAGAGATGGAAGACAATTTGGATAACGATGATCTGGCTACTTTAGAGTCTCGGAAACCTAGTACACTTCAACAACATCGACTTGAAATGGCTGAATCACTTCACAAAATTTAGACGACTTGTTGGAATTGGTTTAAGGAAAAAGACAAATAACACATTTTTTTATACTCCCTTACTAACTGTATTATTCAATCTATCGCATGCATGCTCGGATATAATTAATTTTTGGCCGAGTGGTACACAGAGCAAACCATTCATAAACTTTATAAATATCATTATTATATATAAAATTTGGCTTATTAAAATAATGTTAGATTGTACCGCCACATTTCTATATATATTGGTTTATACTTGTGTTTGTAATCCATGCAATATATTTGTCCCAACATGAAAGACTTACTTAGTGATGGAACAAGTGAGGTGAAAACATAACATATCATTGGATCATATTAGTGATGGATGGCGAGATCATGACTAACCTAGCCACTAACTAAATTTGGATCAGATTACTTAAGATGAATCAATCAGATTTTTTGGGTCCAGTCTGTGTCTTATTCTGTCATCAATGAAAATGGTTTTCACAGGAGAATTCAGATATTGAAGTTTTCTAGGCTAGAGAGTTGAAAGGGGGTGAGAGCAATTGTTTGTGTGATCTTATAAGCACAAAGGGCAGGGTCATATACAGAGTAAAAATCGTATTTTTTTGCATTCTTAAGTTCATAAGAGGGTGGATAATTGTTCAATCTTTCAATCCTGCCTGAGGGGATCTGTAATCTGTAAACTTTCTCCAAGTATAGTGCATAGAGCTCAGCCTCCCGAGCTCAAGAGAATGTAGCTGTTTGCGAATCTCTACAGACTTTAGTGCTTGTTGTGAAATAATGATAATAGCAATGTAATAAATATAACGAATAATAGATATCTGTAAGATTACTTTTCATCTCCAAAATATTTTTCTACTCTTTTTCTTTACGCCTTTATTACAATTATAAGGTGCTTGTTTATAGAGGTTCTGAGTGGACACTTGTCCATATTTCTTTTGCACGCTTCACACCTAGTATGCACTTGTCCATTCCTTCTTTGCATGCTTGACATCTAGCATGGGGCTTTATTTTCCAAATGGGATATTCATTCCATAACACTCCCCCTTAAATATCCATTCTATCATACCTCGTTCAAATCTTACTAGGAAAAAAAACCATGTGAAAAAAAATCTTAGTGAAAAAAAAGTACATGATTTTATCATCTCCCCATGTTGTGCATATCTTTGAGCTTCCTTATTCCGATCCCTTTGACCAATTTTTCAAAAGTTGCAGTAAATAGTGCTTTGGTAAACAAATCTGCCAGATTGTCACTTGATCGAATTTGCTAGATATTGATGTCACTCTTTTCTTGAAGGTCATGTGTAAAGAAAAATTTAGGTGCTATATGTTTGGGTTTAGCCCTTTTATTAAAAACTTGTTTCAATTGAGCAATGCAAATTGCATTGTCTTCATAAAAGATAGTTGGAATGTCCTTCTTGCTTTTCAAGGCACACATTATACGAATATGTTGGGTTATGATTCTTAATCAAATGCACTCACAACTTGCTTCATAAATTGCAAGGATTTCTCGTTGATAGAGAAAATAGTGACTAATGTTTGTTTAACAGAATGCCACAAAATAGTTGTACCTCCATAAGTAAATAGATAACCCGTTTGAGATTTAGCTTTGTGTGGATTTGATAAAAATCCAGCATCAACATAACCAATTAATTCTGGTTTTGATACACTGGGAAAGTATAAACCCATATTCATTGTTCATCGAAGATATCAAAAAATGTATTTAATTCCATTCGAGTGTGTTCTAATTGGAGAATAATTATATCTTTCTAGTAAATTTAGTACAAATTATATATCATATCATGTATTATTAGCAAGATACATTACTGATCCAATTGCACTATGATATGATACTTCAAGACTTAAACACAATTTTGTTTTTCCAAGGTATTTAATTTTAATTTTTTTTTCAAACAAACTAATGCCTTTGATAATTATTTAGGAGTTCTAATAATATTTAAGTCATCTACATAGACATCAATGATGGCATGTTCTAATCTAGATTTTTTTTAAAGTACATGGGCATATTAGATCATTTTTATAGTATGCTTTTAATATATATGTGCTCAAAAAATTGAACCACATACGTCCGTATTGTTTTAGTCCATATAGAGATTTATTTTATTTAATCGAATAAATATATTGAGAGTTAGAACTTTGTGCTTCGGACACTTTAAATCCTTCAGGGATTTTCATATAGATATCACATTTCAGTGAGCCATATAAATAGGCTATTACTGCATCAATTAGTCGCATCTCAAGATTTTCATGATTTGGTAGACTAATTAAATAACGAAATGTAATTGCATCCATCACAACAGAATAAGGGGGTGTTTGCAAGTTCCATTGAAAATGAGCTTTTGGCTTTTGGCGGTGGATAAAGCCTATTTGAAGTGTGTGCAATTTGACTTTTGACTTTTGGCATTGAAGAAATCAAAAAAAGCCCAAAAGTCAGAAGGATCTCTGCGGTAGCTTCTGGAGTGCTTTTGGCGGTGGCAATTTCGTATGTTTTTTAAATTTTTGACATTCTTATCCTCATAAATAATTCAATATTTCTAAAATATCCTTAATTTGAGGATAACTTCGTCATTTCCCAATTATAAGGTAAGAAAAGTACGTTTAGAAATAATAATTTGCAAACACTTTCCAACTTATTCATGAAAGCTCCTTTTTTCAAAAAACCTTTTGGAAAGCTACTTCTGCGTAAGCACAAGAACTTCCAAACACCCCCTAAGTCTCTTCATAATCAATACATGGTCTTGGGGTAAAACCTTGTGTGACAAGCCGTGTTTTATGTCTCATAACTTCATTTTTTAAAATTTCTTTTTCGTACAAATACTCATTTATATCTCACTGGTTTTATACCATTTGGTATAGGGACTACTGGTCCAAAAATTTTACGTTTCTCTAATGAACTGAGCTATGCGGCGATTGCTGCTTTACTTTTTGCCCAATCATGTTTGCTCTTACATTCCTCCATAAATGTAGGTTCAATATCCTTGTTTTTTTCTTCATATATTGCATATTGTATTATAAACAAAGATATTATCGACGTTTGTTTCATCTCAATTCCATCTTTTTTCTCATTACGACATAATTTATGTAGATCTCTTCGCTTTTAGGTACATGAATTTCTTCGTTTATGTCGTTTGCCTCTTTTGGACTATTACGGGTATCTTGCAGAACCTTCTTTAGGTCAGTAAACTCATCTGGCATTTAATCTGCTAAATTTTGCAAATGAGTATTCTTTTGAACTTCAAGTTCACATTGTCGAGAACGATAATCAAAATGTGATAGTGATGATTCATGCTGGGATATTTTCTTTTCCAGCTGTTTATTTTCTCCCCCTAATGTTGGAAACATTTATTCATCAAAATGACAATCAGCAAATCTTATTGTAAATAAATCTCCAGTTGATGATTCTAAATATTTCATTATCGAGGAGATTCATATTCAACATATATTTTCATCCTCCTTTGACAACCCATCTTCGTGCGTTATGGAAGAGCAAATGGTACAAATACCGCACATCTAAATATTCCTATATGTGAAATATTTGGTTCTTGACCATAAAGCATTTGTAATGGGGAGAATTTATTATAACTTGTTAGCCTGATGAGAATAAGTGTTGCTACATGCAAAATTGCATGTCTCCATCGGTAATCTTTTCACAACATAACTTCAGTTGAGAACTAATCTTAAACATGGTTGAATTGTATTCGCAGATTTAAAATCTTGTAAGCGTAAATGTAACTAATCATAATGAGCTTTTAAAAGTATTACCATTTTCTAGTGATCATACCTCTCTTTGAGATTTTTTTCAAAGATTTGCAGAATCGTTTATAGTGAGGTATCTGATTTGAGCCCCCTCATTAATATGGTGACGAATAAATATCATAGCTTTCGCTTTGTGCTAATAATGGACTATAGCAAAATGGCTCTATTAAATTCTAGTGCTTCTATTTAGTGAAGTTGCTGGAACTCAATATATTAAATGACGCAATGCATATTTGGTCGCAACGGAAATGGCCTCTTCGTATAATTACAAGGGTAAGGCCGCGTACATCTGACCCCCCAGACACCAACTTAGTTCGTAATATATTAGGTACGTTGTTGTTCGCTTTATTTTGTTGAGATGCTTTATTTTCATCTTTTATGGTGTCACCAAGACCCATAGCATCTAAATGGATTTTAGCATCAAGTAATTCTTTCTCGTGATTGCCAGAGCCACAAACTTAAGTTTAGAAAGATTAGACATTATAACAATAATTAATTAATTTTACCTCAACATGAATGTTAGTAGCTCAATAGTAGAGTCGTGCTGATAACGTGTTGTAAAATAATGATAATAGCAATGTAATAAATACAAAGAATAATAGATATCCGATTACTTTTCTTCTCTAAAATATTTTTCTACTCTTTCTATCTACGCCTTTATTACAATACAATGTGCTTATTTACAGAGGTTGTGAGTGGACACTTGTCCATATCTCTTTTGCATACTTGCCATCTAGCACACTCTTGTCCATTTCATCTTAACATGCTTAACACCTAGCACACATTTATCCATTCCTTCTTTTCATAGTTGACACCTAGCATATGAAGTTCTTATCATTTGCATTGGACTTTATTTCTCACATGGGATATTCATTCCATAACAGTGCTGTGTTTTTCTGTATTATTTTGGGATTGACTTGAGGAATGAATAGGTTAAACTAATTCAATATTCGGCCAAGAATCTAACAATTTATCCAACATGTTTTTAAACTTAACCGATACGAAGACAACAATCAAACATTTCTAAGATTTATCGCTCAATATTCCTTTTCAAATTATTTTTGAATATTTTAAAAAATGGAAAATGTATATTTTTCAGTAAATAATATTTTATTTTGAAAAAGAATTGAGAGTGAGGACTGAAGTCTCCTTATTAATTTTCTTTTTCATCCATCAAGCATCACTTTAATATCTTCTTGTCTATATAAAAC